>JH598070.1:75779-107829 GCA_000173235.2 Hyaloperonospora arabidopsidis Emoy2
TAAGCCGACTTCGACGGGGGCTTCAAATGTCGACGGCAAGCTTAATGAAAGACACGCGAGGGACACCGGTGTCTTTCCTGGCCGGATTCATGGCAGTGGCTACACTTCCTGACACCAAGTTGCCTCTCCACGTGTTCGAAGCCCGAAAGTAGACGCTTGGTCTTTTTTTGGTGCGCCCGATTGCGACCTTGCGTCTTTTGAAGGCGAAAGGGTTGCAAAATCCCGAAGACCTTATGATCAAGGTTGTTAACGGTGTCCACTTCCCATTGCTTGGCAAATGATTTAACTTCAATGTGCTTTTTTGTGTCAATGTGACAGCAAATGATGTGTGCACAGGTAATTCCAAGGACCCTCATGTAATATCCGGTGCATTCTCTGAGGTGTACACGGTCGAGGGCGAGAAGGTACTGATTCTTCAGTAGCACAAGAGCGTGGCGTGAGATCTTGCGATATAACCTTGAAACAATTTCATCCGGAAGGTTCGTGAGCATTTCGATTCTTTCCTTTGCCATAGTTTCGCTGATCTTTCTGTGATTATATTCCACGCCTCGCGAAATTCGTTTGTACACATCCAGGAGGGTACCGCCTGCGCCTAAAGCCATCTCTTTATATTTTTGTCATGTGCCCCTTCAGCACGCGAGGTCACAGTATGTCCGAAGTGCTGATACTGATCGATGCAGTACGAAGCCCAATGACTGCGAAGAGGAAACTTGTTCGTATTAAGATACTCGACAGTTTTGTAATCCTGATAAAGTAATAAATAAATGTTGCATTAATTGCAATGCGAGTGCTGAATATAAAACATACCGCAATTGTAGAGAGCTGCTTCCAGAGCTTCATAAACTCAGATTCCGTAGGCGCATGGACAATATTCTTCCAGTGACCCATGAACAATTTACAAGTTTTCTCGCTGGAGTTTGTAAGATTCCTTCGGCAGTGGGTAATTATGTTATTTGCAAGTGAAATCGACAAATGATGATTGCTGCGCCTGGCCATTTTTCCGAAATAGCCTTGATAAGTCCGCGATCGCAATCTACAACAAGAACCTTCGGGTGTCGCGGGAGAATCATGTCAACCTCGCTTATCATCAAGACATAGTCATCAAAGCTTCACCATCCATAAATCCAAATGCAGCTGAAAAAGTTTGGTTAGTACATGTAAAGCCTACATTGTGCAGAGGGGGAGGTTATAGGCGTTTTTGTCTTGTACGTGCAATCATTCACGAGGACGTCGTGATAACGTCAGGTAAAGTCCTTGGACAGGTCAGGTTGCCAAAAGAGATACCAGACATGGTTGTCTTGGTCCACTGCAACTGTAGCCGTGACATGTTTATCCTTTAAGTGGAGCATTAAAGCCTTCGTATGCGTTTTACCATACATACTCTTTAAATTCGCTTTCTGGAAGATGTTGTGAACATCACTTGCTTTTAGAATGACACTTGTCTCCTTCAACTGGTTCAGTGTAACCAAAATCACAAATAGGTACAACACGCGTTTAATTGAATGTCTAGATTACCACATAAGAGCACATACCCGTGGAGCAGCTCCAGACTGATGCATCTGGACGACCATGGCCTCCATATTGTCTTCTTCCCTTGACACGCGCCTCGCCGCTGGTAGTGTCGACAGCATTGTCTTGGTAATACATCGGGAATGGCCAGTGTGACAGTTATTCAAACATATCGTCGACCATGCTCTATCTTCGGGCAGCTTCTTGTCAAAGGTGATAGCGAGTTCATACGAACAGCCAACCTTTTTCGTTCCACGGAAGGGAAGGGCATCAGCCGTTTATGAAATTCACGATACTCTTTTCCTTGCGAGCAACTGAGTTAAAGGTGCTTGATGCCGCGCGATCTTGTGCAGAAAATGCTGACAGCAAAACCTTGGCTCACGGCGAACTGCTTGATGGTCAGGACAGCTTGATCTTGACTTCGAAATGGTCCGACTGGGAGGGGATCTTCACAACTCCATAATGGAGGGGAAATTAAAGGTTCAGCAGTAGCAGTAGTGTCTTCATCAGTGTTTCCAGAGTCATTAATGAAAGCATTACGACTAGCGGTGGAGACCAAGACAGGAGCAACTGAAGGTATAATCTCGTGAGCTGCACCACCAGATGTGTATATGTGATGGCTCATTGTCATGTAGACGTTCAAATTATGAAGGTTAAAAGGAAGACCTGTCCGTGGCTAAATAGTGGACGCTCTCTTGTTCAATAGTGTATGCTCTCTCAGCATTAATTACTATACTTTATTTAAGTTAAATGGATAGCCTATACATCATGTAGGTGTATTTAGCAATAAATGTTGGTGTATTTAGAGTTACCCGTTCTACCGAACTAAGTGACTTCTAGAGTCTTAAGTCTTCCTCTGACTAAGAGCTGTGTAGCTCGACTACATATCGAGAGTGATGTTTACTTCTAACACTACTAGGTGTAACGGGGCACCGGGCACTTGCACTGACACAGTACAAGTGGGTGCCTTGTGACTTCACTTACGAGTACGTGCAGAGGAAGGTTTAATACAAAGTAAGAGTACTTAGGAAAGGTGAAAAAATCGAACTGAATGTATAATAGAGACTCTTTTGTCTATAAATTCCTGTTAAATCTTCTGTTAACTATGTCGAAATACAGACATGTATGTAATACCTGTTCACCACTCGTTGCGTTCTTCTGTCGTGGCTTGGTATTATTGATTGATATCATGGTCTATATCACCCAATGAGCAGAGTATTGCATCTGCAGCACAACATTATCTGCTCAGATAATATGATATGAATATGATGTCTTGTTAACATAATATTCACCGCTTGATATTTATTTTGGCTAAACTTTCATTTAACGGACACACCCCGTTACATTCTCATACCTCAATCCCAATGCAGCTCAGTGATAAGCAGTGTTTCGTTTGTTCTGTTGACTGGACTGCTTACTGCACAGCACTTGGTCACTTACCTGTGCATTGTGATACACTTGTAGGACGTGATCATACCGTTCTGATGTTGTTAGCGTATACCGCAATAAGCACAGGCTGCACAACCGTCGCGTAACCTCGTTACAGTCGATCAATTAGCACACACAAAAGTGACGCAACACTGTATCGTGTTCTGAATATGCGGGACTCTAGAAAGTATTTGCTCTCATGTTAGTGATATGTGGTAACGTGGACCATGCTCTTAATGCTGAGGGCAAATCAAGTGTCGATACAAACACAATGACAATCCAAATAGCATTGAGCCCACCTGTAAGGTACCATCCGCACCATCAGAATATCAGAAGCAGATTGCGCTTATGCGCCACAGCTGATCGTGAGAACGTATCCTTCGAGTATTCCCTGTGGTAATCCGATAAATCCAAGATGAAGAGATTAAGGCGTAAACCGTCGTCAGCGCTTGACATTGGCCTATCATCTAGATTTAATGCGGGTTCGACAGTATGTCGACGTCATCAGAGTAAAAGACGCAGTCAGATCTGCCATCCCCTCCTTCGATATTGACGAGTAAACGATGTCGTAAAGCTACAACAAAATGAACTAGGCTCGGCTTAGCTCACTGGTGGAAGAAGGTCCACGGTGGAAAAAGAACAATTACAATTGCTGCTTTGTACCGCTATAAGTTAGCAGACGTCCTCCAGGTCCGCGCTTTCAGCTCGCAGATCCTCCAGAATCTCATTTATGCGAACCACACATTCAGTGCGTTTGCTTGTTAGGGTTTCTACGGACCGTTTTAAGAATGCAACGCCGGAGTCATCAGGTTCAGGTAGGTTAGCTGCATCGCTGAGCCGCATGTTCTCAACCATTACAGCAGACGCCTGGAGCCACATCAATTCAACTTAGAAACTCTCAACAACATGTCATTGCCACGAACCTACCAGAAGTAGATTGTTCTTCTCTTCCAATTGCAAGTTGCGGAGCAGTTTCGCAATTGACACTTGCTGCATTTTGTCCCGCAGGAGCTTCTCGATGCACTTGATCTGCTCACTCACAGCCGAAAAGCGATCCGTGATCCCAGAACCTGAACGGTTCAATATAGTTGCCTTCTTTTAGAAAACAGGTTACGTATGGAGAATCGTGCAAAGAAGACTCGCTAGACTT
The DNA here is from genome assembly GCA_000173235.2 of Hyaloperonospora arabidopsidis Emoy2. NCBI lineage: Eukaryota > Oomycota > Peronosporomycetes > Peronosporales > Peronosporaceae > Hyaloperonospora > Hyaloperonospora arabidopsidis. The sequence continues at coordinate 79,867 of JH598070.1, forward strand.
ACAGAACGTTGGAAACTGCTGGGTTTTCTGGTGAGCTTGAAACCCCCTAAACAGAACCAATAAATAGTCAATTTCCGCCAGTACAAAAACAAAAAGCTTCGTTACAATTGAAAGAACAGACTCTCGAAAGTCCGTGTAAATCAGGACGCGCATCTCCTGCAATTGGAAAACCGCTTGTATCAGCTGTCGGGTACTCAAGTGCATCAGATCCTCCGCTGGTTCCGAAGCGAAGTTTGTTTTTGACTCAGCGTCTTTCACATCCAATGGCGTACTATTGACCCTTTTTTCATCTTCGCAGTCCTCATGCGAGTGTGGGGGTCGCGCGGCCAGCAGCGATAAGGACTGCTGGAACTCCATCGTCTCGAGTTATTTTTAGATGTTAAAATAAACCAGTACGATACGAAATTGTACGAATGATTCGGGATATTGTACGGCAAACATTTGATTTGGCAATTATTTAGAAGTCAGTGCCACTTGAATTGCAACATAGTTATTCGGAGGTATAGTACGCCCGTTCAGAGGTTTAGTACGCCCTTGGCTATCACCCACTATTTATACCTTGCTCACTGAAGAAAACCATGAGGGTCACACAAACGTATTGCGACAACTACATGGTATTAGACCGAGTAAGAACTTATGAAGGCAGATCAAGTATTAGATACGCATTGAATAGATACTATTGGTGACCTGATGAAAGCGGACTCGAGTATCTGTGTTGCTCTAGATCACAACATACCGGTCAGCTTGAAGGCTTTGCGCCTAGCATTCCTTCGTTATCATCAGTGCAGTCGCAAAAAGCACTCGACCAAGAAACAACTCGAATTTGCGCGTAGCAGTTCCCACCTGTCCAGTCTGCTCACAACGACGTAGATCCATCGCTGCACCATTGCCACTCATGCTCTCTTTCAATGCTCGCAGCCTATCTGTATGGCTGCTTGAGTCACACGCCGCCACTTTATTTGCTGCGAGGTTGGACAACACGTCGCCCGTCATCTTGAGCTTTATTGTGTGGACTCGAGCGAAGTCTCAGCTGCTACACGGTCCATTCTTCTCGTCATGGCGCTCAACCATCTTCTAAGAAGCCAAACCCCATGCAAACTGTATGCCACCTACTTTTCAAAAATCACCCTCCATCTCATATTCTATCCCTTTCGATTCGCCCGGTCTTTCGCTTGCTTAGGCAGATGGGACACAAGTCGATTGATCCAGGACCGAGCTTTTGCTGAAGATTGCGTGCTGAAGACCGCTATGACGCCCTCATCCCCCAATCGACCGTTAGGATCCATTTCGGGCGAGCCAGAGCCGCAATCATCTTTAATCCAGGATCATTCTTGTTACCATCCATTCACTGCCACCTCACAGGCCAAGTTGCTTCGCACTGGTACACAGGCTGACTACTAGTATTTGCGGACCGATACTTCGCGCGAATACGACGACATCATGGAAGCATTTTCGGCTCGACGTACGACAACGGCGATCTGCTAGCGACATTTTTTACATCAACTGATTCGTCCACGTCATCGCATCCCATTTCACGACTATCCTGCAGTGTCGCCACGAATGATCGAGCGTTAGCATGGATACGCAAAAGAGCACCCTTAGTCTCCGGTCTATCACATCCAGGAAACAATCGCCATCAATGAAAATAACGCGGATAACAATCCATCCAGCAAGTAACACCACGCATGACTATAATCTGCCAACAGCGAGAAGTCACTTCAGATCGAACAAAACTGCAGCAGGTCGTACCAGCTCTCACCAGCCACATGCAATTCTAGTCTCAAACTCCTTCCGCTAGGAGATTCACATGTCTGGCTAGACCTTACCCACGTAACGATGCGTGAGCTTGTACTTCGTGTCCAAAGTCTTGAGCAACGACTTGCCGGTTGAGTCTAACGCCCCAAATAGCTGGTCTTTTTCATAAGGCGAACAAACGTCCAGCAGTGCAAACACACCGGGGCGCAATTTGTGCTGAAAACGAACGGCTAGCTTGTCCCGGGATACGCCCACAAGGATTGTCATCAAGAGGTAGATGACATATTTGCGCAACTGAACATCGTGCTCTTTCATATACCCGTACAAACGCGCCAAATTTGAGCTCCACTCCGAGCAGCAGACCGAATACTCAGAGTGTGCTGAGGTCAACACTAACATCTGAAGAAGTGCATTCGCTGCTTGGACAAGTTGTGGAATACTGTTAACTAATGTCGCGAAATGAGTTCGCACGATACGCAACAGCAGTGTATACGAGAGCGTCCACAACTCATGCAGTTCGTCGGGCTGATATGTGTTGGCTCCAGCTTGCCAGCTCGATACCGCCGCTAACAGTGGTTGAAAGCCCGTGAAAACTTGTTGCAGCTCGTGAGCTTTCCACGTATAAAAGCCTACCTTAGAGAACACAAGTACGAAGGTCTTCAAGTTCCACACGTGGAGGGTATTGGTGCTCTGGAAAACAGCAGACGGCCCGGCTTCAGCGGGCAATGACTGGACAGCAAAGTCCTGGAGCAAGGCTTCAACAATTGATTCTTTATACTCATTCAAAGACAGCCGTCGTGACGCGCTAAATTTTCGTTCCCCGCCTAAGAGCAAGCACAGCGCACGAAGTGCACCTAGCTTTCGTTGGCGCTCACGTGCAGCAAGCTCTTGTACAAGAGTCGAAAGTAGCAGACGAAATTCATCCCTATTTGCATTGGCCACCACCCCTTGCAACGCCAATACTTTCGCGTTCTCGTGCAGAGGCAAAATGGTGGCCTCACGTGACACAAGCGAAAGAGACACTGCCAACAGACATCCATACGTCTTCAAAGGTGTTGCAAACGTGCGAAAAGACGCGTACTCTTCACAAAACCCAGCAAAAAACGCCCAAGCTGCATCTTGAAGCTTTATATCGTCCGCGGATTTACTAAGAAGCTTCATTGAAGATGCTAAAGCACGCCCAACGTGCTTCACGAGTAATTGCAATGCTGGACTCTCGACTGCCATCGCCTGCTCATTTCTTTTATCGTGTCGAGCTACTTTATGCAGCACCGACTCGTACCGAAGTAGAGCAGCAAGCGCTTCAAACGCCAATGGACTGCGTGTCGATTCGCACACCTTCTCGCGAGCGATGACATCGACAACTCGTTCGATAAACTCTTTCTCATTCTTCGAAGCCTGCAGCGAGGTTCGGCAAGCAGCCAGAGCTTGCACAACCATGACCGCGCGCTTCACTTTTCCTGTCACCTTGTCTGCACATTTTGCCTCGACAGTCTCGGTGCCCAGAATGCTGTGGAGCAGTCCTCCAACGAAAGCGCTGGCGCCCATGTCCAAATAAGTTCCAAGCACCTCGGCAACCAGCGCCACACTGACAATGTCGTCTACCGCGATCCGTGAGATAATAAAGGATGCCCCGCTTTGAAGCTGCTCGTCATACTTTGGACAAGTCTTCTGCGACTTACACGTCTCAATACCAATGATCCTAAAGTGCAGCTGAATCCATGTCAACACAGTCCGACAGACCTCTACTTTGCAACTAGTATAGTTCGCGGACGCAACGATCGCGCGGTACAGAGTGAGAGCAGTCATCAGTAGCTCTCCACATTCCCGAGGCTTCAGATAAGCTGATGGAACTTCGAGCAAGAAGCTGAAAAAATGACGCGCTAAGCTCAAAGTCGCCACAGATTTGCGCTGGACTTGGTCCACGAAGCCTTTTACCAACGCAGTCAACGAGTCTGGAGCGACATCCCTGAGGCTCGGGATCTCATAGAATTCTGCGTCACAAATGACCAGCTTGGCCGAAGCTTTTACTTCTCCCGATACGGCTTCACTGATATACGCACTCAGTATCTCACGAAAGAAAGATCCACATTCATTGCGACTTGCGTTGGCCATTAGCTCAGGCAAATGAAAACTCACTGCCTCCCAACATTTCCAGTTAATAACATGCTCGATAACCAAACGAGCCACCTTCTCCCGTCCCTCGCGCGAGACCTTGCCTTTGTCTCCTGCTACTCCACTCGAAGCGCTTATATTCCGCAGCCAGTACGCACAAAGTTTGACGATTCCAGCAGCACCAAGACCGTGACTGATGCTCATGCTCATCGCTTCACTATCATCAGACTTCCATTCACTGCCTTTCTTGTTCATTTCAACTGTTTTTGACGAAAACGTGCACAATAGTTGTTCCATTGCTTTGCCAAATCGATCGCCCTCTAGCTTGTCGAAGATCTGATCAAACGTTTGCTTGCGCGTGGAAGCATCAAGTACAGAGTCGTACATCAACAACTCTCCAAATATGCAGAACAATTCCCGCTGGTACGCCGTAAATAGGCCCATCGCATGTGTCAATCCGTTTGCAAGAGAAGATAGTAAATGTTGATAGGAATGGGATACGAGCCGTAACACTGTAGAGCGATTCTGAGGTACCACTTGAACTTCCTGAACGAAAATCTGAAAGACTAAGCGCGCAATCGCAACTCCAAGGACATTGTGGATATCGTCGCTGCTTGTTGCAAATGACGCGATTTGCTTCACGAGAAGTTTCCATATTATGGCCATTTGACCGGGAGGCAGAGCTACAAACGCTTTACGAAGAGCAAGTTTGCACGACGGAAGCGCAAAGAGCTTGTACAAGCCTTTATGGCCTTGCTGAATTGCAAAAGCAGCATGCAGGAATGCATCCAACTTACGCATGGAATCGTATGCATAAATTAGCTCGATAATAGCATGGCTAGCTGCTACAGTGACCGCACCCTTCCCATCTCCATTGTCGTTAGTGGCACTGCTTCCTCTAGCCTTGACTCCGAGTAACGTAAAAATGGGAACGAGACAACAATTCGCAAGGTTGGGTGAGCACTGCACTGCACTAGAAATAACATTACATCCCCTCAAAGCACATTCGCCATTTGAAAAAGTTTGATCGCCGTTTTTTGCATCGAGCACCCCCAAAAAAGACGAAAGCACAAGCTCCATCGTTCGGAATTGCTCGCGTTCTTCTGTATCTTCTGTCACACGATAAACGTCGCCTTCGCACAGCGCTCGAAACAACGCGTCGTACAGTGTCACGAGCACCAGCAAAGAATCATTACTTTGTACCTCCTGCTGAAACGCGGTATACGCCACTGCACACAACTCTGACCAGAACTTAAATGGAGAATGCGTCGTCGACGTAGAAGCAATGACGATAGCTGCGCGCTTTCGACTTGTCTTCAAATCTGTTTTTGCGTCTTCAATTTTTGAGTTGGCGGCTGTACGGATACGAGTAGCGAAAGCACGCGTAAGCATCTCAAAGAAGCCACCGAGCGACATCTTGAGCTCCGATTGTACTTGCCGATCAGTCAGTAAGCGCAGTAATTCATCAAACAGATTCTTCTGGTAGGACAACAGCCCCGACACTGACTTTGCGCCTTCTGCTGCTTTCCGTCGCTTTTTTGTTTTCTTGTCATTCAGCTCCTCCTGTGCAGTATCTTTACGTTCACATCCTTTATGCCAAATGGCGGCGTGTACCATAGCGCCATCAAACTGACAAATGTATTCGGCATCAAACAGTGCATCGGTTACCACGTGGTCCAGCAGCGCCCTCACAGCATCAACGCCGGCCACTCCTCGTTTCTCAAGCAGAACCAAAGAGTACCGAAATTCCACAAAATCTCTCAATGACATCTTGGCAATGGCCAAGAAGACCTTCTTCTTGTTTGTCTGCGTCTTCTGGAGCTCTTGGAACACAAACAACGCTGCATGCATCAGGTCCACGTACGCTTTCCTGTGCTCCGCACTCTTCTTCTCATCATTATTAGTCTTTGGAGGGTGCATCATCATCGACTTGAATGAAGCAGTTAAGGTTCTCCTCAAAAATTCGGCAAACACGTTGGTCGGAGGGCGGTACATCTGAAACGTGGCTGACGCAGCTTCCGAGAGATCATCCGGCAGTTTAAAGAGATAGAAAAGCACGGCCTTGACTGTCTGCAATGTCTCGTACTCCTGTTGCTCCTTCTCAAGCGTCTCGGCCAGCGCAGACAGCATCAGATTGCACGAATTCAGCGACAACGTTACGAGCTCTGCGTCTCCGTTGACAACGAACGCGTTGAGTGCCAGTTGCAGTAGTTGCAGCGCCAGACGTGTCTGCTCCAGGCGGATCCCGTCCTCGTGCTTGGATTTCGTGATGAGAAACACTGCAAACTGGAGCGCTTCGGACACAATTCGCTGTCTCGGTAGATTGAAAGCACGCTCGACACGGACCAGCGCGCTTTGCGGACCGAACCGGAGGTCAGCATCGGGCTGGAGTAGCGAAACCCCTGTATGCAGCAACGAAGCGTCGCCGTCGTAGCTGCGGCGGGTGTGCTGCCAACGTACGAACGCTAGCTCGGCACCCCAAGCAGAGCTTTTCGTCATAATGCGCTGTGAACCAGTCGATGGAAAACAAAATCCCAAAACAAACACTTGTAGATCAGAACCCAAATTAAGAATACACTTCAGCTGCAGTTGTCTGCATGCCCGAAGAAATTCAATGCACCAGCGTTTATAAATCATTGACTTGTTTTGAAACTCGACCATAATTTTTTATGTAGTGTGCACAAGACCCATTGTTAACAATTATATCAATGATAATCTAACCGCGCACCCGCACTGCTTCGAGCTGGTCTTGTCGAGAAGGAGTTGGACGGAGAAAATCGTCCATATTACGCGGTGTTTCATGCCGATAAAAAAAACTATGCCAGCAAAAAACCACGATAGTCCACGGCCTCTCCACGTAAGCAGAGCACACGGACGCCAAATGAGGCGGTCTTTATCACCATAGAAAAATAAGGTACGCAGCATACGCGAACCAAACACTTACGGCATTGTTTAGGACTACACATTTCGACACCTGCTCGACTAACTTACGTGCAGTCATATAGGATGTTTAAGCAGATCCAGCCAATATTGCCAGCGCCAAGACAGGAAGACCGCAATGCCGTCAAGGCTCAGGTATAAAGGGTTGATGTGGTTACACGACACATTTTATAAGAGCAATCCACTAGAAAATTGAGAGCATTAGATGGGATCTTTGTCCAAGAACTAAATATAACTGTACCACAGCGAATTCGCGAAGGAGTTACCTGTACTACTACCACCTCGGGGAACAAAGAGCGATTGCTAGATGTGTGTGACTTTTGTGATTTGTCGGTTAGCGCGATCAAGAGCTCGAAGTGATAACGCAGTACAGTGGGACGGGTTTAGCCTGTTACATGTAATGAAACAAAGATTGGTTACTTAGAATATTACCTTAATCGGTGATAACATCCACGAATATTACCTTAAGTGGCAATACTCAAAAGTATCGGCTCATTGGCTGATATAGACAATTATACCAGCCTACACAGCAGTCCAATCAGTGATGGAAGCTGTACCGGAGCTACCCTAACTCCTTAGTCAGAGGAAGACTTTTAGACTCGTAGAGTCTCTTAGTATATCAAACTAAACGAGTATTAACTTAAAGGATCTCAAGTCTTGCAGACTTAGTGAGACTTAACTCTAAGTGTATGTACAAGCTCTTAAGCTTCTAGTCCTGGTTCAGGGGACTACGACTCCAAGGAATCACGTGGCACTAATGCCCAAGAGTACTTAGCCTTAACTCAGGCTCTTGATTCTTACGACCAGAGACGTCTTAGAAAGACACGTGTCTGAAACTGATCAAAAGGGGGACTGAATGTATTTATTGATTTATAGCGATAATAAACCTAACTCATGTCTTTAACCTTAAAAAAACTATGTTACCTAATCGAATAGCCTCATCGTAGTTCTTCTTGTGTACCATACCAGAACTACGTCGCCACTGTGAAGACCTTATTACGATACATATCCTCTAACCATAACCGATAGGGTACGGTATTATCGCTTAGCGTATGTGATACAAAAGTACGCCTTATGAAAGACACTGATCTCTTTCTATGTGTAACACACCGATGTACCTGGTCATCACAGCCGTTTGTGTAACCCCGTAACAGAAGCGCACACTAGGTGGCTTGCAGACCGCTAGCATACATATTTGTACTTAGCTGTAATTGAAGTTGGTCAATCAGGCATACTTTTTAGAAGACTTTAACGAAACTAAATACAGTTCTACTTGTACCTATTAACAAGTCAACGACTTAGTAGATAAACCTTCCTCGCACGTACGTGTACGTGAAGTTTCGAGGCACCTGCTTGCACTCTGTCGGTGCAAGTTACCTAATCTGTTATGGGTTGAGGCCCAGGGTGCCCTGTCACACCTGGTTGTGCTTTATAGTCCGTCCAATGACTGCGGATTGAACAGCCAACATGAAAATGTCGGACGTTGATGATGATGACAAAAGCTTTCACGCCATGCGCAAAGGATACATCTGTTTAGGTGACATAGAGTGGAGTGCTGTTGAACGGATGGGCTCAACCTTTGACTCCCATGCAATAAGCTCCATGTTGGACTCTCTCTCTCAACAGAGACGACCAACATGCTACTATCACCGAGTCTATCCAGAATTAAGTTGAAGTAGAAAACAAGAAAGTAGCCTCGCTACACTAACAAGGCTATCGACAGGCAGAATGTTGAGAGAACAGGGCGTCTAACAGTCTGACTTGTCGAGACAACAAAAATTCGGCGGTGCTGTTACCCTCGAAGATTGACATCTCCGAGTATAGAGGAGTCTAGAGTAACTCCTCTCCCTGTTGAGATGGTTTTTCGAGTTGGACGATGCCATAACGGCCCGTCCCATCTTGAATAAGAACTACAGGTTGTATTTGCCCGAAAAATGAATCTGGCAGGAAGTATCAAAACTTGGGTTTTAGGGATCAAAATGCACGATCTATATGGTCGTAAGAAGTTCTCAAGACCAGGTTCAAACAAATTGTTAAGCCAACGCAAGCTGATTTCAGGGATTAATCTGAGCTCTTGAAACTTAAGTAGGGAAATCTTGATGTACACCCTCACCTCCAGCACAAACGACTCCTCGCAAGTAGCATTAAGACCAACCCAGTCCATGAACACACGTTGGTTACGGTGATCACGCAGGTTTTTGCGGATTGTCCCATTAAGACCCACAGATTTAGCCTTAAACTCGATACGCTGGAAGAAGAAATCTTAGTGGCAGAATAGAAAGACACTACCACAAGATTGACCCGTACTAGTTTGATGTCTTATCGTCCCCCAAACTGTCAAGAGATCGGATGTCCAAAACCCATGGACATCTGGTAATATAATGTAGAGGTCTTGATCTCCTGGCATCAAACGATTGCAGAGGTGCAATCGCTGTCAAAAGACAGTTCATAACGCTTACTAGTGTAGCTCGCCACACTTAGTACCCCGTGCTATAGTCCGAATCGATTGCCAGCTGACCAAGAAAGGCTTAAGAGCGGATCCGGCGATGCTGCAAATTTTAACAGCGAGGCGGAGCACCCTGCTGATATATCAACGTCAAGAGAATTTGCAGTTCGCGTGGCGCAAATAGCTCTAAACACGCTGTCACTGTGTGTTACTGCTACTGATGATAAGGAATTTCTCATAACCTTGAAGATCGAAGTGACAAATAATGTATGTCAATTCGAGCCTTAGTTGACTGCGACTAGAGCTGGACATTTTTATTCGATGCCATCCGCTACAGGATCGTAGACTTAGGTTCGTTGAGCGCAAATCCTTCCAACGAGGATGAAAATGCGGATTACAACAGGCGCATCGTAACCGTAAGGAGACGTGTATTGAGGATCCGTACATTTTAAAAATCAGTACGATGACGATTTCATTGTATTGGTATGTATTTGTAGTTTAATGTCATCATTGGGTTACCACGACCCAAAGGATACAAACTATATTGGCTGATAGCATCGACCCGTCTCGTTACCTGCCACTTTTTCATCGAATGGACAGCAAGCGAACATCTTAGATAGTTTGCAAGCGTGTGGATGTATTGTAAGTGAGTGCTATGGAATCATTGTTCGTTCATACTACTGCACAAAGTTTCAGTACGACGACCAATCACACGTGTAGCAAGCCACCGGCGACTATATACAAGCACAGGTAGAGCTGAAGGTCCACCTCTCGAATAAGTTGAGTGGGCCGGTATATGGAATGGGGTGCCTAGCAGGTAGCATCCAAAGAAGAACCAATCGGGAACCCATAAGGGTCAACAAGAGATAGTAGCCCCACTGACAAGCCGAGCGTAGAGGAGATAGGTTTGGAAGCGCAATCTCAGCTAAGGAACGTCAACGGAAAAATTCCCTCAGTTTTATTGGTGGTGAAGAGTTCGCACAAATGCTGACGCGATACTGACTCTCATCTGGCACTCATGCGACCGAATGTCGGAGGGGGTAATCCATTCCCATGCTATTTTTCTTCCTCACGTTGTGTATATGTCGGTAGAGCGAGTTGCACTCTCCTTGGTGGACTCGTGTCGAGGGGAAATTTGACCGTTTTTGAGATGGGGGGAGCGATCACGTGGAAATCTTCACGCAATCGCAGTGTTCTGGAGGGGGGGCTCTATTCGAGTTTTCTTGATATTCCTTGAGATCACCATGTCCAAACTGTAGATTTTTCATCCGCTTAAACCTCTGGCGACTTGAGCCGTATCGCGAGCTGGCACCTTGTCCTTTACGGTTTTGCTACGTCCGATCGATTTGGGAGTTGTTGAGGGTTCTTGATCCCCCGCCAACTAATATGGGGATACCACTCGATCAAAGTATGTGAGCTTTCCTTACGTCGAGAGGTCAAGTATCCATCCCTGAAGCGAAGTAAACACGTGCCTATAGAAGTAAATTAAACTATGTTGAATGTCAGCCAGCCAAAAACTAAACTGTGACAACGCCTATCTTTATCTCAGAATATGATGCTATGCGCCACCCCTTCACGTAAATCTTCCTCTTGTAAACTGTGGTCCACATCATGTATATAAACAGTTGAATCCCAAATCGTCTAATCGCGGATCTTGAGATCGCTACCAGGGATCCAGATATCAGGATCGCGAACCTTAAGATTGGGATGGGAATTGTACAGATCGAATTGGGAACCTTAAGGTGGTATTGAGGCTCTAGCTGGTGTAGCATACACCAATTACATACTGTACACCACGTCGTACGATCGCTTTTTCGCATGGTCTCTAGCTTTGGTGTTGGGGTCGGGGGGGGGGCTCGGACCGGATACGGGATATTCGAAATTAGGATCGCAAGAGATTAGGGTCGTGAACCCTGGGATTGGGATCGCACACCTAAATGGTGTACTATACACCAGTTACGTACTGCACACCACGTCGTGTAGTCCCTTCTGAGCGATTTCCCTAACCTAATATCAAGATCGTGAATCCTCGAATCGGGATCAGGAATCGTAGGAACTCGATCATATAACATCTGTAAATGATCGAGTTCCTAAAATTTGACATGCGATGTGAGTCAGTAACGAGTGTTTGTACTACACCATATAACATCTGTGGTATAGTACAAACACTCGTAACTGACTCACATCGCATGCCGATTACGCAATCACCGTATGTTTATTACCGTCTTTATACACCTGGTATCCCTTTGATACACCATCCGTGAGTCGCGATCGTAGGAAGTTTCTCCGACAATTCACGTGGGATACTTGACAGTTATAATTCCTATTCGATGTCGTTTGTTATATTAAGTCATTCCCCTTAAACTTGACTTTGGAGATCGTACTGGAATCGTTAGCCACTCGTCCCTCTTCCAAATTCACCAATGAAGGTTGATTTGGTCTTGGCTAGGGCATGTGATCCCTGCGATGTCTCTTCACGCTCCACTGCTATGTCACAATCGCTTAACCACGTACTTAAGGAAGCAATTCCTCAGGAAATAGGTGCTAATAAAAATAATAAGTCCACAGCAACCTGCGGAAATAAGTTCCCAGGATATAACCGAGACATTTAATGCCTTGGTTGATGACAGATCAAGTGTTGACGCTTATAAACTCAATCTGATTGCGCCTCCGAAGTTAATTTTGGAGAGCAGTCAATTGACCAAGCTGGAACAATAGAGGTTCTTGTGTGGTCTACGTAGTGGCAGAAACAGAAGAGTTCCTTGTGTGTTCTGCGTAGTGGCACAGCGCACTCGTCGCGGACGGTCGCGTATGTCACTGATATTCGGTAGGAAGTAATGTTTGCCGAGAACGAATGGTTTCTCATCAGCTCATCGATGGACAAGGTGTCCTCGATAAGAAGACTCGAATTGAACGTTACACGTCTCAATCCTTGGAGTCTCTTCAGACAAATCCTTTGTATAAAGATTTGATCAATTCAACGATATGTTCCCTGAATCCGTACCATGCGAATTGCCTAAGGATAAAGGCACTCGAGAAAAAATCGAGCTCAAACCGGGATCGAAGTACTGTGCCATGAAGCAGTGGTCACTGCCTCGTGAACAAGTACTTGCGATCGACAAGTTCTTTGCCGATCGCTTAGCTACAGGTCATGTGAGGGAGTCAACTTTCCCTTACAGCTCTCCGGCCTTCTGTGTGAGCAAGGCCACAGGAGGATGGCGGATAGTGCACGCATTCAACAAGTTGAATGCTGCAACGGTACCAGCTCAGACGCCGAGACCGAGGAAAGACGTCATCATAGATGGTATGGCAAAAAGTACCACCTTTCGTCCATGGATCTGATGGATGGCACTATCAGATCCTTATGCTTGAACGAGATACCCCATTCACATCAGTGAGAACCCCCAGCGATATGCTCTGGAAATGGCGGGTTATGCCACAAGGGATTAGTAATGCCCCAGCCGCATTCAACAGATGCGTCACAAATCTGTTGAGACCGGTGCGAGATTTCGCACCGAGTTACTTTGACGATAAATTCATCCATAGTTGGACTCTGGGCGGAAAGAAGGATGTAGAAGTTCATAGAACACACGTTCGTCATGTCTTTACACTTATGCGAAAGCATAAGTTGTACTCCAACCTCAAGAAGTGCATATTCGCTGCAAGCGAAATACTACTTCTTAAGTGAATCGTGAGTAAACACGGCGTGAGCCCTGAATCTAGAAAGATCAAGACGATTACCGACTGGCCTTTGCCAGTCGATGTCAAGAGACTCTGAAAAATTTCTTGGACTAGCTGCGTACTTGCACAAGAACTCGCGCAACTACGCCGAGCTGACCGTTAATCTCTCTCGCCTCTTGAAAAATACGAGAAATTGTCACGGAACGCTGATTGTCAGCGTTCCTTTGAAGGTATTAAGTAGAGCTTGATGAAATTGCCAAGATAGGCAATTGCAGACCAAGACAGACCATTCAATGTGGTCTGTGACGCCAGCGATTTCGGAATCGGCTGTGCGTTAATGCAGTGTGATGCATACGGCTGCAAGCAGCTAAGCGCAATTACCCAGTACATGACAAAAAACGCCTTGCCATGAAATACGCAGTGGCTAAGTTTCGCCTCTATCTCCTAGGAGATAGACCGTTCGTGGTCTATACGGACCATGCGTCATTCCGCACGGCCGGAAACAGCCCACACCTCTCCCAATGGATGGCGAGGTGACTGTCCTTCTTCGCGGGGTATAACTTTTCCGTGAATTTAGGCCAGGACAACTTAATGTCGTCGCTAATGCGTTGTCATGCCGACCCGACTTCGAGTCGGCTGCGCGACCCAACAGTAGGATCAGTCCCACTGTTGCAATACTAGTCACTAGTCTTCCGTCGTCAACAACAGGTTGACGACATAAAGAAGGCCTAAGCAGAAGATAAGGCTCTTCTGCACCTGATGGATCATCTAGTGAATCCATCTCTCAAAAATTTACCGAGCTTGTATCGATCGTCCGCGGATTGATACGCAAGACGCAACGGGTTGCTGTTTTATACAGCCGTTGCCGGTGACACTCCTCGTGTCGTCATTCCCGCTCATAATGGTTTGCGATTGCGCATCCTTTATGAGTGTCACGATGCACCAACAGGTGGGCATCGTGGTAGGGAAAAGACTTATCTCACGGTAAGTCGCAACTTTTACTGGCCCCGCCAGTATCAGTTCGTGCGCAAACATTCGTTCTTGCGAGGTGTGTCGACGGGTGAAACCTATTCCTTCATCCCGAGCGTCGCTATAGCCCCTAACAATTCCGGCAGAGTGCTGGCAGTCCGTTTCAATCGACTTCATCTTTGGGTTTCCCGAAGACGCAGATAAGAAGAATGGTATTCTTGTGCTCGTTGATCGATTCAGCAAGATGGTACACCTTGCTGAGGTTCAAGAGTTGATCACAGCACAGGGCTGAGCTTGTGTCTTAATTGAAACGGTATTCCGACTCCATGGGTTACTCCGGGAACTAGTCTCTGACACAGGTCCACGAATGACGGCGGAGTTTTAGCAATCCGTGTTCCGATCACTCGAGACACGTCGAACTATGCCCACTTCTAACCATCCGGAGACTGATGGTCAGACGGAACGCGTTAATCGCGTCCTCAAAGAAATTCTTTGCGGTTACGTCCAATCTTTCACAGTTGGGGTGACTTTTAGCCGATGGTGGAGTTTGCAATCAACAACTCCGTGCATGCATCGACAAGGCATACACCATTTTTCGTGCACGGCTTACGCCATCCACGCCTATCCACCCATTTAGAGTGTGACAATAATTCAAGGGGGGAGGGATTCGCTCGAGCAAAAACCGTTCTGGCTCTTGCTCATCACGCGTCGAGGTGATCGACGACGCGAACGTTGCCAATGTCGATCAAGTCGACATCGAAGAAGATAATCTTATCAATAGCGACGACACTTTTGCTGATCTAGATGAGGAAGACGATGTCGGTATATTCAGCATCACCAATGAATACACCAGCCAGGATGAGAACACCCTCGCTAAAGAAGAAAATGATCTCTCTGCAGTGCGCACAAGGTGCACTGCAACAAACTAAAGTGATGCAGCAGAGGATTTTCTGCTAGCACGAGAAGCAGTGGTCCGTTTCGTGCAAGACTTCACCGCGTTAGCGATAAATATGGAAGAGCAAACGTTCTTCTATTTAATGTTGAAGACATAGTGCTACTGTATACGGAAACCCTACCTAAACACATAGTAACTAATGTGGGTAGTAGTAAACTACTACCCAAGTACATCGGCCAGTTTCGTGTACTACATCGTAAGACAATGCGTATACTATCGAGTTGCCTCGTAGGATGCGTACGTATCCTACGTTTTATGTCGGGCGTCTCCGCCCGCACCATCAGCACGAGGTTTCTTCCTCTGGCTAATACAGCCGTCACGCTAAGGAATCCCCAGGAGATTCTTTTGCTCCCGAGTCAGCTTCTCAATCTGACTCTAAATTGACGCCATCTGGCCATGAGCTACCGCCACATCGCTACGAATGGCTTGACGACCCCGCTCGTCTCCAATTGGGAGAACACGAACTTCGATCGGTCATTCGACTGATGGAGGCGGTACCGCTGTGCCGACGCCTCCAAAGCGAGTCAATTATTTCTCTCTTGATCACGCAGTTCACGGAGGTTTCGATAAAGACGATAGGCCTCCGATTCCACTTCCGACAGACGAATCGGAAATGATCCTCCCACCTCCACCAAAGCAGTTGGTGGACTCGCACGGTGGTCAACGCTTTCACGTGTAGCGTTTCTTGAACCACCGCAACGTGAAGGGACAGCGAGCGAACTATCTCATTCTCTGGCGCGGCTATCCACCGTCGCACGACAGTTGGGAGCCTCGCGCCCAGCTGATGATTGATGTTGAGGGTCTAGTCAATCAGTACGACGAGACATCCCATGACTCAGAAGGGCCATCGGAATACACTCGCCAATGGCGCTTGTAGAGCGATTACAGATTAGCAATCGCGTCGCGCATTTTAGACGAGATGTGCGCCCTACCCCAGGGCAAAGAAAGGGAGTACACCTCTATATGGGAGCGCTGCGCGTTGTCGAAAAAACAACGGCATGATTCGCCTCATATGAGGCATGGAATTCCAGACTCACGAGACCGATGATGCACCTAACTTTTGCACCAGTAAGGGTTCGCTTCTTAAACCTATAAGAGCCGCATTAAGTTTTCGTATCCAAGTATCGCGCCCAATGTGTTGCACATTGAGCACAAATTCATTCCACGCCTGCAACAACGAATTTTGTCTCGCTTGGTGTTGCTACTGTACCACCGATGCTTCAGAAAAGCATCGAGATAAAAGCCTTCTTCAGCGCGAAATCCACTCGCGCTGATGTCGAGGCCGTGCAACAGCCTCGCATCGAATAAAGGAACTCGATGGTGAATGTTGCCTCACCTGACAAGTCATTCACAACCCTTTCCGGCAGAACCCAAGGCTTGTACTCAGGGGCTAGACGCAACACATTGCAGTCTAGTGCCTCCTGTGTGGTACTAACGGAAGTCTTAGTACCACAAGTGTAGCCATCACGATGACACGAGCCATCGTGGCATTCTCTAACCGGCGAATGTGCAGCAGCAGGCGCGGGGTATGAGTCAGCGTTCTCATCCTCCCAACTAAACAGACTCTGGTAGTGAGCATGAGTCTGACTGATAGAGTCTTGTGGGAAGGCTCATAATCGGTAGCCCCGGGAGATCCGGGCGACCTAGGAGTCATCTTTGAGTCGGACCCACCGTCCAACTCTCCAGAGTAGATGATCTCAATTTGGGAGACATAATCCTTAGCACGAGGTGACTCACCACGTGCATCTGCAGCGACTGGTGCTGTAGGTAGAAGTGAAGAAGCAGCAGAAAGAATGTGGCTGTGAATCGTCGCAAGCAGCCACATTAACACGCGCGGCTGATTTCTCGGCGACATCCGCCGCGCTTTGTAGGGGTACTTCGCCATGCGTGGTAATCTTAGAAATGAGTGGAACCGGCCAACCAGTGCTCCCTTTATCTGATGTTGTCTAACGGTGACCACATCAATCTTATAGCTTTTGATATACTATCGTTTAGGGGGGGGCGATGTAACGGGATGAGCCTGTTACATTTAATTAGCACCCAAGAATTGTTAATTATAATATTATCATATATTACCACGTAAGGTAGTATTTTGAAGCATTCATCTATTGGCTGATATGGACCATCATATCAGCCAGCTCTAGCGCTCCAATCGATGATGGACGCGCGAAATGAGTGATGAGCAAGAATTCAGTATACATTGGTGTAGATAATTATAATTCAGTTAGGACTAAGCACATGATAATGATTAGGACTTAATTATATTTAAATAGTTTTACTTTCTACCTCTATCAGACAATGTAGGAACGAGAGAAAGCATGGTAAAAGATTTCTATATTAAAACGCGCGACAGAAGCGTTTCGGCCCCCCGCCGGGGGCATCGTCAGTGGCTTATCCAATCCAGAAGTGAGATCTTTCTATATCCTGCGCTAACCAAACTAAGAACCTTCTAAAAACTAGTGTAACCACACAAATCATACACTATAAATACCAAACCTGGCAGATGGGGCGTTGACCCGGAAGGGAGTGTCCGCTATGACAACTCCACTCCCAACAGACAAGTGTTTAATAGCTAGTCCTTCTCTGCACGTAACATGTACGTGAAGTGACGCGTGGCACTTTGGTGGAGTGGGGTTTGCCCCATTTATGAGGCGATCCTAACTCTTCACTGGCACCCAGACGACCGACTACGGAGGGAGTACTCCGATTCCGCTTGCACTTGTTCCTTCCCCACCTTGTGTACCCGTCGGTAGGGCGGGCTGCACTCTTCTAGGTGGACTTGACTCGATGCTAAAATTGACCGTCGTACAGATTAATGTCGATCGGGTGAAAATTCCTCACCCGATCGCGTGTTCTTGGTTGGCGCTCTCCCGGAGTCGCCTCGATCAGCCATGATCGCCTTGTGCCAAAAATGGAGTACTTGAGTCGCAATCCTTCTGACCACTTGAGCCGTCTCGCGATCTTGTACTTCAACCAGTAAGGTTGCCTGCGTCCGATCGCAGTTGAGGGGTGTTGAGAGTCCTTGCACTCCTGGCCAAATAGCTCCAGAATTGATCTTCCAGTTCGTACTGTCGAAGTTCTCTGACGTCGGGAGGTCAAATATCCCGCCCGGAAGAAGAACGGCACGAATGTGTTTAGAAGCAAATTGAACTCTTTTTAATGTTAACCAACCAAAGACTAAAACTATGACTATGCCTACCCCGTAGGTCAGGATATGCTGCCACATGTCGTCTCCCTTCCGAATGGATTTTTAATCCTTCCATATCAGGTGGCCCACGCTGGATCGCGGTCTCTTGATCACGGTCCCCTGATCGCGGTCCCTTTTTACAGTCTGGGATGGCGCTGAAGGATGGGGTTCAGCCCATTGAGTCATCCGGCGGTGGCGTAAACGTTAACGGCCATCTTCCCACTATTCGTCAACTAGATACCGCTTCATACTTAGCCGGAAGCCGAGATTTTATCCTCCCGATCTCGATCGGCTCTACCACAATCGCCCCCTGCACAAATAGCTGATCTGTAATATCTGGCCGGCTTACTCACGTTTCAATCTTCACTTTCCATGCTGTTCTTCAGACTTCCAGTCATGGTCTCTCCATCCACTTCACCACACAACTGGCGAAACCATGTTCCATCACTTCACCACACAACTGGCGAAACCATGTTCCATCACTTCACCACACAACTGGCGAAACCATGTTCCATCACTTCACCACACAACTGGCGAAACCATGTTCCATCACTTCACCACACAACTGGCGAAACCATGTTCCATCACTTCACCACACAACTGGCGAAACCATGTTCCATCACTTCACCACACAAATGCTGAACTCATGTTCCATCACTTCACCACAGCATCACTTACACTGTGTCAGTGTAGGTTAGCTTGTACTGTACCAGTACAAGTTACCAGTGCTTCGTTACAACGTTAGAAAACAACGTACGCATACAAATGCAAAAACGTCTAAAAATCTAAGAAAATGTTATATTTATAAGCGTGTTTCTCGTAATAAAAGCCATTTAAGTTACAAAAAATAGTCGTTCTAGTTATCCACATACCCACTTTTTGCTATCCGCACCCCCCCCCCTAGCCAACCCCAGTTAATCACCGATGGGTACTTTATGAAAGATAGCAAAAAAAGTGGGTGTGTGGGTAACATCACCCAAAATAGTATTCTATAAATAAAAATAAATTTAAATATAATTATAAAATAAATATTAATAAAAAAGGTAAAAAACAGAAACCTTTACTTTTAGCTATTAATTTATTTATTACTGCCACTTTAAAAATACTATCATTAGTTTAACAAAACATGATGAGAATTTTCAATAACAGTGGTCTACAAAATCCTCAAAAGCAAGATTTGACAAAAAAACATATAAAGTTCAACTAATTGTTTATAAAAAGTAATGAATATCTTTATTTAAAATAAAGAAATGAAAAATTATTTATGAAAAAGGTACACCATCGACACCATCAGGTTCTCCAGATAATAGTCGCAATGCTATCGGCAGCAAAACAAGCTGCAAAGTTGTTCATCAATTGAAGCCATAGATGTAGCATTGCCTGGACTTTGGGCTGTAAATACTCATGTTAAGCCCTACAATGTGTTCAACATGAGCAAAAAAATGTGTGAGGATTGAGAAGATCATTATTTATCCTGTGTTTTTACGATACTATAAATGATTTTGGTCAATTGAGTAAACACAGGTAGATAGAAAGTGATTGAGGGTTTTAAGAAATTGAAATCAGATTCGATCTAATTTCTTGAAAAAACGTTTGGAATTTTTCAGTTCAGTAACATTTACTTTCCTTTTTATTTAGGTATGGATCTTTATTGCCTTCAAGGCTAACGCGAATAGTACTTCAGATGTCCATCCGTACGGCTGCCACCACTCAGATCATCATATTTTTGTATTTATCCGTTTAGTACACTCAGACACTTAGCCCTTCTTCAATCATTTAGTTTTATACAGGAATATGAGTTTCTTAGCTCAGGGGTATAACCGTACGATTTTTTTATCCCTCGGAAAACTCATAAATCTCCGATAGTCATGAGTTACGAGTTTTGAGTTAGCGACCATAGAACGAGCATGGTGGAACACAATTTGTATTAGTAATATGAATTATGAGTCATGAGGATATGAGTTATCCGAGGAATGACTCCAGCCGCAAGCCGAGAAATTTACACTTGAAAACCCATCATTTATGAAAGTTTTGACGCCGAGGTCGACTGCGATGCGTTTAAGCCACCGATAGTCAAGTGTGAGGGCTTAAACAACAGCTTAAAAAGGGCGAATACCGATAATTGCGCTCGGAATTCTAAATCGGCTCTATTAGATCGTTATTGTATCTTAAGATAGATGCGTCTTCTAGCTTATTTGCCTCTATATAATAACTCTATATGTACAATCTGATATTATCAGAAGTATCAATATAAAGACTACCATACGATAACAAACATATAAAGGCTTCCTTTTTGCCTTTATAAATGTATTTTGACAAAACGGACAAATATTATGAAACAAAAAATCGCTCGTTTCGGGACAAAGACAATGAAATAGAGGGAGTATGTGATCGGACTGGATCTGATGCATTCTGTAATAGTGGTCCGTAAGCTTGGGTCTCTCAGGTTGTTTTCCAGCAGCGGAAGGTTGTGTCTGAGTTCAAATTGCATGCGTGACTTCGTTCAGTGATGATGCTATGGACATGTAGACCGGAACAACGACGTGCGAATTGTACTAGCCATGACTTTGTATAGACGGTCGAAGTGTACATAGCAATCGAGGAGCAGAAGTTGGCTGATTGAAAACGACTATAAGCCTTTACCTAAGCAAGACAACAATTTATCGATCAGCAGTATTGCTTCGCAGCTGAAGGGAACGCAAAGCCTTTTTCAGCTTACCGCTGCATCGAGACAATAGCAGCTACTAAGATGCTAAAAAGTGTTGGGTTTTCCAACAAACCATGTACAGCCGAATCGTATAGAAACAAGCCGATCATTTTTCGCAAGACAATTGGCATCGTTGATAACTGGCACAGGTCCACCACCACCAAAACTTGATTCGCACGCACGCTTAGCTTTCTTTCCTAAAATGTGCCAAGTGCAACGTTCTTGTATGTCTTTCCCATAAAACTCGTAACAGCGATCGTTTTCTGAGGACGTCCAATCGAATCGTTCGTCACCTTAGTCTTGTCATCTGGTCCTGTAGCGCTCTCAAATGCCAGAGCTGCATGGGCGTTGCTCGGGAAGGTCACATTGCACGAGCCACGGTTTTGATCCGGCAGCCATGCGATTTTCTCTACCGCGGTAGGAACGACCATGGTGGTTTCAAGAAAAAAATTTTCAATGTCTTTGCTTGACAAGCCCTTTGGAATTCGGTGCACACGTAACCGACACGATCGTGCAATCATTGCTTCAGACATTCTCGTTGCAGTGCGTGCTTGCGTAGACACTTCTTTCGTGATGGCGGCCATATCAATGTAGGACGCTTTGTTCACAGGAGCTTTCGCTACTGTGCGCTTTACTAACTTGCTAATCGGCTTGCTCGACTGGAATGCCGTCTCAATAAGCATAACAGGACCTGTGTACTCCGTCGTCACCGGTATCACCTTGAGTCGCTCTTTAGCACCATGTCCGTGCAGCTCCAACGCGGAGGGAATGATACAGCCAGTTTCGTGCCGGACAGCAAACTTGGCTGCCATCATTGAAGCCTGAGCATCAACGGTACTATCATGTCCTTGCGGCATGTCGAAGCCGAGCAAGAACTTCGTTAGATCCTTTAGTCCAGGTGTCGCTTGCGATGGGTTTCCACACTTTCGTTGGAAAATCATCGATGTGTCAATGACACGTCGATGATTGATCCGTAAACTCACCAGATCGTTGTGCACGGAATGCCCCACTACAATCGTATCCTGGTTGATGTACTTGAGCATTTTCTTCTGCGCTTGTTTGGTCGTAATAGAACTGCTGGCAATCTGCTTGGCTGTAATTCCGTGGATATCCGTCTTAGGGTCCACCATATGAAATCCGTCTTCCGGCTGGTGCACAATAAAGTCCGAGACAATGCGACCTAAAATGTTCTCTCCGTCCACTGCCGACACTCGACAAAGAGCGTTGGACGTGCGTTCACGGGCTCCCTTTTTTATCGTCACACACATCTCGCAATCCAGAGCCACGACCTTCAAGTGCTTCTTCTTCTTCTTCTTTTTAGGCTTCACCCAATCAGATGCATCCTCCGGAAACGTGAAGAACTTGTCAAAGTACTCGTGCTGCTGCGTGAGCTGCACGAGGCGCTCCCACTCGGCGTCGGACACGTCGTGGCCCACGTCTCCGTCCGGTGCCAGCAGACGATTCATCACCTCCATTGCTGTTACCGTCGCCTCCTTCACGCGCTGCTTCTTGCTGGTAGTATCCTCCTTGGCGAGCTCCATCTTGCGCTTCAGCACGCCGCGCGCGACACCTGTGAGCGGCTTCATCCGTGTCCGTCTCACTGGTGCAATAAGCAGCGCAGGCTCGGCCAGTCAAGTTCACCAGCTGTATTTAACAACGTCGGTGATTGGATGAAAGACGATCTCACGAGTCCAGCCCCCCGCTGTTCGTTTCGATCGATTATAACTTGTAATTTATCAATACATGTTTTGATTTATTTATTGTCATATAGATGAAAAATCAGAACAATATGCTACGGAAGACCGTGCAGGACGTGACTCAGCGCGCGAGAAAGTCGCAGGTACTCAAGCAGATCACGGCCACGCACGAGCACTTACCGCCTTCCCCTAGCCTCAATGTCAGCTGTGTCTTGTGGACTGCAGACCGCAAATTCAAACCGGCTGCGAGCAAACAAGCGCCAGTTGAGAGCTTCCAAGACCCGTTTGCCAAGGAGAACTTGGACCAAGACTTGTTTATTACGCAACTGCACGGGACGCACAATCTCGTACTTAATAAGTTCAGTATCGTCGACGAGCACGTAGTGCTTGCTACGGTCGATCTTGCCCCGCAGGAGGAGCCTCTAGACGCTGCTGATTTCCGCGCCATGTGGACGGCCATGCACGAACTGGACGCGTTTGCCTTCTTCAACTGTGGAGTTGAGAGCGGCGCTAGGTACGAAAAAGATGTTGGCCAATATATTGAAACGTTGTGTTCTGATTGCTGCGGTTGTATGAACTGCAGCCAACCTCATAAACACATGCAACTCATGACGTATCGATCCATGAAAGACATCATGGGGCTTGATAGGGTACGACGACCGCTTGTTCGCTGCATAGTGAGTTCATTTAATATAATCTATACTGACCATCTACTCTATTTAGCCGTCGCTGCTGTACTTTATCGACCTGCAGCTGCGCGCGCACTCAATGTCCGAGACTGTTCAGCTACCGGAGCTTCCCTTCTGCCACTTCCTCCATCGTATTAATGTTGCAGATGGTACCGACAGCGAGAAGGCAGCGGCTGACGTGGTCGCTATCTACGATAAGGTTCTTCGCCAGATGAACAGCACGGCGTCTCCAAAAGGTTCTGCGCAGTCCGAGACTTCGTCGTCGCTGTTTATGTCGTATAACTTGTTGCTCACTTCGTCGTTCCTCTTCATGATCCCGAGGAAGACTGAAGGCTTCAATGGCATTGAAGTGAACTCGATCGGCTTCATCGGGTCCTTCTTTGTATACAACGACAAGCAGCACGCGTACTTGACGGGGCACGATGGAATAGTGGATCTCCTGCGTCAAGTTACGTTTCCACCAGCACAAGCGGAGCAGTGACAAGGCCAGACGCGAGTGGCAGTTGTATGTAGGTGCTCAAGCTCAAGAGGTAAACAATCATGTTTGTTTGTCCGCTACGGTGGCACAGCGCCACATACTATTTAAAATACTTCACGTCGTCATTAAATAAACAATCAGGGGTCTCGATCCGGAATTGGTAGACGTAGGTCTACGCCAGCCATAGACCGGTCAGAAGATCCGGTTGGCTAGGCGTCTACACGCCAATACCCGAGCCAAAAGTCTCCAGGGTGTGTGCCTTCCAGCCATCAAGATTCATGCGGCGGTTCTTACAGCGCAGCATCAGCTCCATCTGCTGCGAGAACGACTCCTCGACCTCCAAAAAGGCCATCACGTCCTGCAAGAACCGGCACTCCGAGTGCCACGATCCTGGCTGCATGCGATGCAAGATCGCAAAGATAATGTGGAGAAAGCTGTCCATCTCCTGCTGGCGCTTGATCAGATCGGCTTCGCTCTCGCCAAGACTGAGAAAGGGCATGCGTGTAAACTTGAGTCGTTCGAGGAAGCTCCGCGTGACATCAAAGGGGCAGCCCTTGACGCCGTCGCACCGGCACTTGCCATTCCGTCCGGACAGCAGCAGCACTGGGTCGTGGAGACTCCCGACACGAGCCAAGAGCGACTTGCGGAAGCGTCGAAAGTCGTCGAACGAGCGGGCGACCAGTTGACACGACTCGCGCTCGTCGGAAAAGGCGCGACGACCGGGGATCAGCGTCTCGACCGACACGACAAACGACAAGTTCTTGCGCGGCCCTTCGAAGTGCGACACCGAAGCCGACAACTTCTTCAGAATCTGCACGTCCACGTGATCGTCGGCAATGGGCGCGCGTTCAATCGTCGCGCCGGACGTGCGGTGATGGGCCAGCTCAGTATCGTTGGCGACGGTGGTCCGACGACGCGTGACGGATTGAGGAGACAGCGACGGCTGCAGTGCTGAGACGAGCATGTTTGAGTGGCTCTGGGATTGCTGCATCAGGGCAAATGGACAAGTGACAACGTGCGACTCAAGGCGACGACGACGACTGGGACGTGCTTGGTCTGTGTGTGGAAGTAATTGTGAGATAAAACCGTTAGGTGGGACAAATCGACCAAAATGCTCCTTGCTTGACCCAGTGGAGGTCGGAGAGCGTGTGTCTACGGGTTCGTTTGCTGTGCCAACTTTCTCGGCGCTGCGATACAAAAGGCCAGGGGCGGGTCGAGAGGAAAAAGGGAGCAACCCGTTTCGTCTGTGTACACGACGCCACGGCGAAATGGGCACCCTCGGGCGGAATGGGCACCTACCGGCGGAATGGGCACGACATCGTAGCAACACCCGTGTCTCAGAACAACACCGCGCCTTTACACAAGGAGAAAGAACAGCATCAATAACCAGGCCCTCTATGGTTGAGGTTATTTTTACACAAAACGATGCAATAAAGGAGTGTGGGCGAGCTAAACCAAGCACTCCGATCGATCAATTCCGCGAGCTCGTTTGTGTGCGCGAGCTCGTTTGTGTGCAGCTGCGTGGGCAGCATCAATTTCGGTCTGCGGGAAGATTCATGGCGGTTTTTCCGACGCTAAACACGGGGAAAACGCCAGCAGCTGATCTGCGTTGCGACGCAAAATCCGTCGGAATGCCGCAGACCGCGGTAGTGCATTAGGTTAGTGGAGTAGCCTTGTTTTGTCAATTGGGCTCCGTGCCATCTAGACTTTCCCGTTACTGCTGTCTATGACTATAGCGACTTCGACGATGTTCCGGAAGCGTCTCAGGCGTCACCGGCGCCTCCTGGGTGGCAGTCCCATTCCGTTTCTGATCCAATAAATCCCCTTCGTGGCTGGTCGGCTTGCTGGCTGACGTCTCTCCAGCTTGTCTGTCCACATTGCATTCTATGGGCACCACGACACTTTGTCTTGCTTCGTAAACGACAGCTTCGGGTCGTGGGGTGGTGAGACGACGATGCGAGCGACCAGTGTTGTCGGTTACGCTTGACTTTCCATGCGCGATTTACGTTCATGCACGTGGCCACGAAAGTTCAAGTGTGTAACTTGAACTTGCGTGGGAATAAATCTATCGATTTGTGTCATTTGATCGAACAGCCCGCGTTACACACGTCCATACTTGACCCATTTCAGCTCGAGAACGAGTGGAAGCCAAGACAACTTCAACCATGCAGAAACTGCCGTTTTAGCTCAGTCTTTTTTCTTGCCTTTTCATGGTCATGTCGTTGTTCAGACCTAGGGTCTGACAGAGTTGCGTCAATAGGAAATAAGCAGTATGCGCTTTTGATGCGGCTATCACACCCGTGAAGAAGTTAGATTTGATTGAACGGCTTATCGCATGGCTTGCGGGTTGTGGTGCCATGAACACGGAACATTAGTAAATGAAGGAGATAACGCTTTGATAAATGTTCATTTGTTCATGTGGTCTACCACGAGAAGGCGTTGTTGATCACGCGGCAAAAGTGCTCTGTGGTGTTAAGCTCGTAACTGTCAGGGCGATGGAATCGATGACACACCCATGTACTCTGCACTTGCTTTACTTCGAGTAGTGACATCGTTTGTGGCGATCACAGATTTCATGTTGCACTACCTTCCGTGATCTTGCTCAATGAGCTAGCTTGTGAGATTGCCTCTCCTTATGTTAGCACTTATCATGGTACATGGCGCTATCACTGTCCCGATTTCTCCATTTTTCCACTGACGGAGGTCAAGGATTATGTTTTCAGAAGTGCATGGCATGTAAACAGAGCGGTAAGACTTCGGGCTCGTGATGTACGCAAATGGCGAGCCGGACAAGCAGGACGCTTGGTAACTGACAATTTGCACAACTTGCGACATATAAAACGATCACTCCTGTATTCATGTCAGCTCTCTCGGTGTCAGCATCCAATCGACAGATGCTGAACATGTCGCTACTGTCGTGACCACGGTCAAAGTGTGCAAAACATGTAGCGCAAGCATCCACCTATGCGTCGCTCACAAGGACGCCGAACCACACGTGTGCAATAGACTCGAAATAAGGTACTCGACGCCGTCACCAACCAGCTAAGCTGTCATCGACATAGCATGTTAGTCATCGTTCAGCGCGAGTTACCAACGTCTTCCAACACATCCTCATCCACCCTGTCACTATCATTATCATTGTCCACCGCAGTGAAAAAGTCTTGCTTGGCGACGTCGCAAACGGGTGTTCGTTCCTCCGTAAGGGCAACCTCGACATGAGGCGGGTACATCCAAACAGCCACGACCAGCTGTCGCACAGGCAGCGGACGGTACTTCCCTGTGGCTTCGACACTACCGATCGCCGTGTTTCGCCCCCAGGACTCAGCTCCGTCACTGCCACTTTGCACACGCTGCAAGACGCAGGGAAGACCCGACTCGTCTGCCACCTGCCACTGAATTTTCACGTCCGAGAGCTCGAGCATGTGCGTCCCGTCTTTGCCCTTGCTCTTGACTCGCTGCTCAAGTTGTCGCGGGACGTCGTCCGTCTCTTGTACAAGCGCTTGAAACGCTTCATCACGGTCCAGCAGCTCCACCAATCGCTGGCCTCCACGTGCACCCGTCCATGCATCCATCCATGTATCCATCGTCCACCCGTCAGACAGTCGCGAGCACCAGGCAACAAAGTCCGTCAGTTGGTCAATCGCTAGTATCGAGCGTCATCATGCAAAGGTCCGCCCGTCTGTCGTAACTCACCGCTATACGTTGCGCTCCTGCTGTTCCGCTCCTTCCATTAAAGTGACTTAAATCCTGCTCTCGCACGTGCACAAGCAGCGTCAACGTCTGCACCCGCTCGGTCGGACCTCGACGCGCTTGGAGTACGAACAGATTGCGTTCGCGCAACATCACAACTGCTGCAACCTCGCTGCAACTCCCAAAGTGCTCGTCGGACTTAGTCGGGCAAACCATCCCCAGCGCTACCATTGGCGCAAATGCTGTCGCCTCGGACACCGGGACCCCGCCAGCTCTCCGTCTCGTCCGACGTCGACGCCCCGCTCGGAGATCTGCGAGAATGCAGTGTCCCGTGCGCTGTCCAGGACGCACAAGAAGAAGCGCAGGCGTGCTGGCTCTTCGCTCTCGTGGGTGTGGGCTACCTCTTTCCCTTTTCCGCACTCACGCAGCCCGTAGATTATTGGACCCTGCTCTTTCCCAACTATAACATTGAGTTTGCCCTCACGTGCACCTTCATGGGTACAAATTTGCTCGCCCTCGGCGCAATTGTCATCTTGTTGCGTCGCCAGTGGTTCAAACGCCGCATTGTTGGCGGCATGCCGGGTCAACTGCTCGTCTTGACGTCCTGGCGACGTCGTCGTTCTTCCTCTCGTTCAAGAACGCTAATGGCATTGC
>JH598070.1:117516-133749 GCA_000173235.2 Hyaloperonospora arabidopsidis Emoy2
CCAGATCGTTGTTCTCATACACTACTGCCACCTCAATCTCCGGACACTGGAGACTCGTGCCGATGAGCCTTACGATATGACGCATTACTACGCTATCAGTCTGAAAACACAACAACAACAGCAACGACGCAGGCTCAGCCAAAGTTACCGTATGAATGATCAAATCTCCGGTTCTGAGGACGGTATCCGTCGGCACGAGCTGATGGTTCACGGAGGATGGCGTCCCGATGCAAATGGGCAAATTCTTTACACAACAAATGGCTTCATTCAGCCAAATTATTTGAACCACCAAATTACCAAAGTCTTTTTTCGCCGGTCAAAACCTCCACATAAATACTTTAGCGAATTGGCGCCGGAATTCTGTGGGGAAAATCTCCAGCAGCTCACGGTTGAACCACCTGGCCTTGGCAAATGTGCGAAACTCGTACACGTACGGCTCGACCATCCGATAACCTGCCATGAACCATCAGACCTCATTATTATTAGTTTGTCGGTATAAAAACAGCGTTTTCTCGAACAATAATTGGGTACATGAAAATTCCTTCTCCACTACCATTGACAAATGAGTTCTTCGGTACTTCAGCCCGGAATCGGGCAGCACTCTTGGCTTCTTGATAATGTTCGTGAATATTACCATAAGGGGTAATATTCTGAACACTCACCGATTGGATGATAGGGGTCACCATATCAGCCAGCTCTAGCGGTCCAATCAACGATGGACGCGCGCGATGAGTGGTGAGCAAGACTTTAGCATACATTTTTGTAGATAAATATAATTAAGTTAGGACTAAAACATAGATTAATGATTAGGACTTAATTATATTTAATACAGTTTTACTTTTACCAGCAACTAGTCAGTTGCTTGTTGCTTTTCCTTCCTCTGCCGAGTTAACTGAGGTAGCGAGGAACCACTCACGCTGTTGTCGGTGATAGTAGCTCCACACTGGTTGTACAGTGTGTTGCTCGGGTGCCCCGTTACAGTGAGAGTGTCGAAGACAGTAGCACGGATGATGGAGACGACAGCCACAGTAGATTTGCAGGAACCAACGCCACGCGAGCTATGCATAAGGAGTAGGCGATTGCGATGATGGTGCGTCTGAAGAAACAATGAGAAGTGCATTCCATGATGCAGCTTCGCTGAACGGTAGCATGCACGTTGTATGTAAACAGTACGCTTGAATTGGAGAAGTGTGTACTCGCTAAAAGTTAACCATTGTGAATATAGTGCGAGTCTCCACAAACTTTGTAAGGATTCGTTTGCGTTATGTACATCTAAAGATATCCTGATGACTTAATAAACGCGCTACACTCGTACGTGTTCGTCAGGCAGCGTAATCGTCACCGGGCACAGCAAGATCTGATCTGCTGCTACCCCAGCGTACGAACTGTTACGGGTGCGCACCAGTCATTATCTTGTTACATGCCCGTCAATCATACTTCTCGCACTACAACACATACACACGGACAAAGCACGCAATATTTAAACATCACATTCGACACCAACAGCAAGAACTGACCTACGGCTACCGCTACGCGCGAACGGTATTGTGTCCTAACGGAGTCTCCACAATCACGAGCTCGTACGACCGGGACCTGGCTCGCACGCAATGTGCTCACTTCGCGTGGGCGCAAATTGAGAAGTGTACGAACCGTTGGTAAAAATGGAGCGTTTTGTGACCATTCGTGTGACAGTTGTCTAAAAAAGGAAAGACTCATTAGCAATCAAGCAGTCTCTTATCCCATTTTGCAGTGGTACAATGTGATTAACACTATACCAGTTTATATACTCAACACAAGTATAGATTAGACAAAATTAGACTTGATTAAAGTATAGTACTAATTTTGGGGCTTTAGGACATTTGTGGTACTGATAATGAGATTTGCTCCAGAATTAAAACAAAACGTGATAACTCATCTATTAAAATGCTGCTTTCGATAAGCTATGAGATCGGTCAACGGAGACGTTTATAATCTAGTGGAGATTACAACTTATCGAATAGCTGAGCTTTAACATACTTCAAGCGGCGCAAATCACCGCTGCCAAATGTAGGAGGTGGTCGATTGTGACAAGCGTGGGGGGGGAGGGTTGACACTTCTACAAAGTTGACTGAATTACTATCGTGCGCTAATAAGTAGCTGTCTGGACTAGATATCGGCCACCATAAGCAATTGCTTCAACCGTTCTTTCGGTTTGCTATGTCTCCTTCCTCTCCTAATGAATTGGGGAGAAAAGAGAAAAGTTGGCTCATGAAAGATTGAGGAGTAGAAAGATAAGCTGGTGAGCGACCGCAAGCTACGATCAAACTGCTGATTGCCCAAAATAATGTGCCGATTTTGGAGTTTTATAGCCACACGGAAGAGGATGAGTTTGTCCGGTTGAAGCTGCTCGAGGACGAGATTCCGAAAGATCTTTCGGACGCAGAGAAGGACTGATTGGTTTTGAAATGAGTCCCCCGCGCAGTGTGGTAAATACAGACTATAAAAATTGATGTTTGACTTGATGCCTGATTTCTGCTTGAAGTATCCCATGGGTTGTCACTGGGCGGCATGTAGAGCTCTACGTAGTCTTTCTGCTTTAGCTTCATATCGTAGTGCACACGGTACCCAATGTGATGCCTGCTTCCTGCTTGAAGTATACAAAGAAGACCACCGGGATGCTTGTGAGTTCTCCGCAACTTTTAAAATATAAATTAAAGTTATATTCGCAGCGCACACAGCAAGTAATGCTCCCGGACGCTGGGTTAAGTAGGTTTCTTCCTTGCAAAACATGTTCTCAATGACGATAGTGATTCTACGTACCCAGTTTGCTGCCACGATCCCGACTTTTATATTCATATTGTTCATGGAGCCTATAGCTTCCAACCTATCGCTCAGTGGCTATCAAACGAGTTCGACCAACGCCAATTTACGACAAGTTATCGAATATTCAAGTAAATGGGGGCCAGCTTATCGAAGGGATCACTGTACAACTTTGACGTCAATTAAGCTTGAATATTATTAACATCATTGTTGTATTTCATCTTAACACTGCGCCGATGGCCACGCCGTCAGCCACATCGTCTCCTTTACTCTCTTACTCAGCATGTTTCAGGTTTTACACCCTTGCTGCGCAATTGTGGTACATGCGCGCAAGATACTAGCTCATTTGATCATATCAACGACGTCCTGAGCACGGAAGGCAGTGGCATGGTCAACGTGCGTCGATTACTGCATCTCGTGTCACTCGCATTTATCGGGCTCGTGTGCCGTCGATATTTCGCGTGGCAGTGTCGGGGGCTCACTTCGAGTGTCCCATTCGTGAACAAAAAAAAACTCCTCACCTACTCAATATCAATCTGACCCCATTCTACCTTCGTTACTGTGGCCATCCTAGTTATGTGGTGTGTCGTGAATCGTTGTGAGCTTCGAAAGCTTAGTCAATATAAGTCACCTTCCAAGAAACGTAATAAGACGCTACCTCTCTCCTATAATCTTGTAGTGGAGCTTTACAGCTCTTAGTCAGAGGAAGACTTACGACTCTAGAAGTCACTTAGTTCTACGGAACTAAGTTTCTATTAATTTAGAGAGTCTCTTAGAACTAATCAACAAAGACTTAGAGAGTCTTTAAGCTCGTAGAGCTTCTAGTCCTGGTTCAAGGGACTGATAATGACTCTAAGAAACGTACAATGTGCTCTAGAGTATACGCCACAAGCTGGCTCTTACACTTAACGATCTACTGACGTCTAAACTAGACACGTGTCAATCGAAGATCAAAGGGGAACGGAACTTTCATTTCTTAGTTTTATGTGTAACAAACCTCATTCAACTACCTAATAAGATACGGGAGCAAGCTCTGGAGCTCGTCCTTTGATATAAGTAATTCAGTTCGGAGAACTGAATCATTTTGCGAAACGACATGCAACAGCAGTCCTTGAAGATTAAGTATAATACTGTTAATGTTTGTATTATCCCAGTACAGTATGGTAGGGCAACGCGATCGGCCTGTGCTTATGAGCGTCCAGCATGTGCTTATGTGATCATATTCACCTTTAATCAGTTGTAAGCCAATCAGGTGCGTACATCACAGTATTGACCTAGCCATAGAGTAACACCTATCATGCTAATCGACCTATGATGGGGATAGGCTAGATCGTATTTAGTACGAGTCAGGTACACCTAACCGCGTTATTTACAGACATACAGACAGACTGACACACACAGATAAGTATGATTCAAAGTAGGCATCAACCTTGCGCACACTCACTAATAGCTTCACCCTTCGGGCTCGCAACTAAGGTTAAACTAATTTGCATAGAAATCTTCAGTCTATTGAAAACTGATGGATGGTACATCAATCTGTCATCAATGGATGACGGAGGTTATCAACCACATCAATTATCACGGATAAAACTTGGGATTGTATTTCACATATACAAGGTATATCCCTTTAGGGCGGTAACTGTCGTGTGACCCCGTTACACATCTTCTGTAAATTTACGGCCTGTCAAAACGGTTACACTCATGTTGTCTCGTCGGTACCGCTCCGTTGCAGCATTTCACTCACTTCTACAACGCGTTAGCCTCTATAAATATGCGTTCGACAGTCCATTCGCTGACCTGCGGCTACCTGAGCTCAAATCGCCTTGCAGAGCGAACTGTGGAGCAATCGTCAACACACAAAAACTGCTGCGACCGTTCACTCTGACTCCTCTGCGGTTAACTATCAGTCAGAAGTGCATTACTACCAACCCTTATCCGAGTGATGGTCTCACCAACAGCGTAATACTATTTTGGGCCCTGCGCGCGGTGAACCCGTCGAGACTTTGCCTGTAGCAGGCCGTATGCCTTGACACTGACAAACGTAATATCGCTGGTTCTGGTGATT
Source organism: Hyaloperonospora arabidopsidis Emoy2 (assembly GCA_000173235.2). NCBI lineage: Eukaryota > Oomycota > Peronosporomycetes > Peronosporales > Peronosporaceae > Hyaloperonospora > Hyaloperonospora arabidopsidis. The sequence continues at coordinate 122,381 of JH598070.1, forward strand.
ATGGTCGTATGTTGCGGAGTCTGTTATCGAACCTGGATATAGGTCACGACAGGTCTTAAATGAAATCTACAATAAGAGTTTCACCTTTATCTTCACTCAGAACAACACAACCTCTTCCAGGAGACGCCAAAACAGAATATTTGCGCAGGCCATTGGAGGGCATACCTTCGATATTTACCTAGACCCACATAGCTCAATTCAGCTGTCGGGAAGCATCACCTGAATGTCTTATGTTAAAATAGATCGAGGAACATCCCTGTCAGCATGATGAAGTTGTTACAGTCTACACTTTTAATTGCAACGCTCTGCAGCTTTATATCGTGCAGCTCCAGCTAATTGCGAGCCCGAAGGGTGATGCTATTAGTGACTGTGCGCAAGGTGAATGCCGAACTTTTTAAATCGTACTTATCTATGTATGCGTGTGTGTATCATCTGTAAATAACGCTAGGTGTACCTTACACGTACAAAGTGCGATCTAGCCTGTCCCCCCTTATAGGTATATAGGCATATCCGAAGTCACTCTTGGGCTAGGTCACTATTTAGGCGCACGCTTGTGATTGGCCTAAAATCGTTCGATGGTGAATATGATCACATAAGCAAATGCTGGACGCTCATTAGCAAAGGCTAATCGCGTCGCCCGAGCATACTGTGCTGGGTTAATACAGACATTTACAGCATCATACTCCTTCTTCAGCGACTGCTGCTGTGTAGTGTGTTGCATCTTGATTCAGTTCTCCGAACTGAACTACTTATATCAAAGGTCGAGCTCCAGAGCTTGCTCCCCTATCTTTATTCTTGCAGAAGACACGATGACGATTTGTGCGGATATCGCAACAAAAAATATCGAAGCCACGGGCAGACGCAGGCTGAGCCAGCATCAAAACATACCACATTGTGCACGGTAGCACGTGAATAAGATAGGTAAAGACGTGTAAAGCTCGTCTCTTGTTGATGTCGCTTTGTTTTGTGCCACTCGAGCACGGTCCGAAGCGTTTGCATGCAGTATACTAGTAAAAATCGACTATTCTAGCTATCGACCCGAACTAGTTGCTTCTATCACTTGTTATTACTACCATTAGAAAGGAAACATATCCACAGAAATTGAATTTGCGTCTGCACTCTTGCGATTAATAATGCAACGGATCGCTGGGACGAGTACGCGCGTGTACAGTACTAATGAGCTTTTTCCTTAATCATACGCCACCGGTCATGTTTGTCACGCACTGTCTATCGGAGCCGCAAGTCAAACGCATCGCACGTGTGCTGCAAATTCACTCTGCTTTGTCCACTGCCTCTTTTCTTTTCGCTGTGACAGTTCGAGAAATCCCCCGAGGTTTTACTTGGCGTAAAATAAAACTATACCAATTTTAAATAGTGTCTCCCTCGAGGTTTAATGCCATCAGTGTCTCACATGATCACGTAGTAGTTTGGACAAAGGCATCATGAACCACGGACGGGTTCCCAGCAGCAGCAGCGACCCCGCAAGCGCGCACTCGCTGAACTCGCTGCACCGCTGCGCCATTGCACTGTGCTCCAACCAGGCCGTGGCGGAAGGCGTGTGCTCAATGCACTTGTCCCGTAACGGACCCGCTAGCAGCAGTAGTGGGGCTGTCATGGACAGTCGCGCACGTGGCCCTCCGCCATTCTCCGCTACTGTCGACGATCCCATGACCGAAGACCTGTATTACCGCTCCAGCTCTCCCGCTGCACTGCAGCCACGTGCTGGACCAGTTGTGAAAAAGCACAAGTCGTCGCCTGTCGAGCCTGTGAATCGCTACGTGATGGACAATTCAGGTGGCGGGCTGACCCGCGAGAGTTTGAAAGAGATGGTTAACCAAATGCAGTACTCAAAGAACTCGGGAGTTTCTGCCTATGAGGATGATCCGTATGTGGCAGCCCAGGGGTCGGGCAGCACGAATGGATCCAATCGCTCCGAGTCGGACGGGTCGGTAGACGAGACGAACTTACGACGTGAACGGAATCGTATTGCTGCGCGCAAGAGTCGGCAGCGCAAACTGGACCGCATTTCGAACCTTGAAGATGAAAAGATGCGACTTGAGCAGCACCGGGACATGCTCGTACAGGAAATCCGAAGTCTGGAAAAGAAAGATGTTGGCACTGCTTCTAGTGTGGTGCTGACCATCACGGACAAAGAGTACCAGCAGCTTCAGAACAAGCGGCTGCAGATCATCAAGTGTGTGGAAGAGGCTTACAACTCGGGTGACATTCTATCGACGATCAAATTCTTCCGCGACGACTCGATCGTCAGCGGTCCGCAGAACTCGTCAGTGCACTTGCGTGGAAAGGACGCTCTCGTGCTAGACTACCTGTGTACGACGTACTTGTTCGACGACGTCCAACTCCACCATGCCAAAGTAGACTGCGGTGGCCCTCGTAGTCAGCACTTCCGCGTGCACTGGACACTCTCGGGCATTATCAAGAGTGCTGGCGTCTGTATGAACAAGGAGTTCCTGGAGCTGATTGAGAGCGTGAAGAGCTGTCGTGTGACCATTGAGGGGGTCAGCAACTTTTCGTTCAGCGGTGACAAAATTGTGTATGTGCACCGCACGGCCGACCAGGCCAAATTTCTGTCGGCGCTCGTCAACTTGAGTAAGCGGTAGGAGAACCGGTAAATTTTCGGTGAGGATCTCTTCAGCTAGCCGCCGAGTGTTGAACGTGGTAGTGGCTATATAAATATATGTGTGCTACCGGGCAGGTCTGCTTTCGTACTGCCGCTGCCATCTTTGGTAAACGCGCGCATAGTTCGCTGACACGAAGATCGACTTATTCATGCAATAATGGCTCTGGAGGTGGTGTTTCAGCGCCAGCAATTTGTTGCTTCATGCTGTGCACATTTTTAGCATGGAAAAAAGTAGACCATTTCAATTTTGCCAGATATAAGTATGAACGAATGGGTCGTGTAGTTCACATTGTGGGATACTTTGTCGTAGGGCTGTATCGATGTGACTATCGTCACATGCATCTAAAACCTGTTCATGCAACCGTCTGCTTCTGCATGTGCCAAGAGAGGGTTCCGTTACTATCGAGGCAGCAACAAGGTGAAAGTTATATATTTTTAATTATTATGTGTCGTAAGCAAGATGGCAGAGTAGGGTTCCATGCAGCATTTTGCAAGATTTATCGGTATCTACTTTTGTCCGATGAGCTCCAGATTTTTGCTTAAAATTTTTAAACAAGGACGTCTTCAGTAGTTGGGCATTAACATCGTTAATGATTATTTGGAAACAGTCATTAAGTCGGTTGCTATAGAGTGGTCACTGTAATTGTCAGGATAGTCTGCTCCTTTTACTACAAGCGCTCCTTTATGTCAATGTTATATCGTGGTCATGGCAAACTCTGCACGTAGGTGTGAGAGCGTATTGCATCCAAATTCTAGCTCACTCCTGTGTAGGCAAAACCTGGATTCATCACATTTTTTTCGTACGACCAGCGAATTGCTTCGCGGGCGTCGTTCGGTATTTTGGTATTTTGGGGCAAGGCAACGCGCGATCCCATCTAAAATTTGGATACGCGCAAGAACACGAATGGATAAATTAATCATACGTTCCAATCGATGTCGCTCGTCCATACTCAAATTTAGTCGAATGCAAGCGTAAATGTGTCGGGGTTAGCATGGTACCGTACAGATAAAAGTATCGTTAGCTACGTATTTACTTTCCGTCGCCTGAATACGCAGACATGCTTGCAAAAGGACCCCGTGGCAAACAAACGGGCAAAATACTTATAGCAACTTTACGCGCCCATAACACATTTGACGTTGGCTCACTGGTACAATGACTTTAGTACACGCTAATTACGATACGAAGACAATCTCCTGTCTTCCAATTCTTCGCATCTTACCATTTTCTCTTCGAAAATGCGAAGCTCAAGAGTCGTCACACGCTTTTTTACTCACACGCGGTTGGCGCATACCAACTCCGCTGCAGCAGACAGCACGGGCACACCCGTGTGCGTACTGGCTATATTGGGGCAACATGAAGCGTTTCTGCATAGCCTCGACGACGCCGTCTATACGTTTTACAGTCCACTCGTTAACGGGTCTGTGGGCCAACACACACGGCATTCCCTAGACCACCTGCGCATGCCGCTGCAGCTTATGGCTGCCCAGCAAGAAGGTAGCGGCGAGAACATGGTGCATTACGATGTACGCGACCGCCACACGCTTGTGGAGAAGGACCGCCACGTGGCTCTCGAGCAGATTAAGCAGCTGGAGAAGACGCTTCGTGGTGTGTCGCCAACGATCTTGACGCAGCCGGTCCATGCTGCCTTTATGTTGTCAGCCGATGGTCGTGAGTTCGCTTTCGGGTCTACTTTCAGTCGCGAGCTGGCTTTTGCCGTGCACCATTGTATCCACCATAACGCGATGTCGAAGGTGCTGTTGAGCCATCACTTTCCACGGCTACGTTTGCCCGAAGGCTTTGGGATGGCACCGTCCACGGCCAGCTTTAATTTGACGCATCCAAAAGAGTAGGTAAAGCAATCAGTAATAAAATTATAGTGGTGTCCGCTAGTCAGCGGTGGCTTTCTTCTACACATGCCTGTGCGCACGATAGTAATTACAGCATTAAAGTTCGTGTGTTTCTTCATCTCTTTTACCACTAATGGCCATGGTCGTGTACTCTGTTATAATCAGGACAGAAAACACGACCATGGACACGTTCGATGTTCAGCAAGCTTGCATGTATATTTACGCCAGCTGCTCGATAGTACACGGATACGCGATTTTCAACGTTCAAGAAAATCTCAAAGGCCTCAATCAGACGGACCGATGAGAGTAACGCGCCACGGATCTCAGGCCACGTAGCTATGGCTACGAAACCTCACAGGTCCTTTTCTTCTGGACAAATCGGGGTCAGCAGGAAAAAGGTCAGATCCAGATTCACTTTTAAGCTTGAAGCAAGACAGTCGAATCAGTTCACATGGTGAGCGCCAAGGAATCCGTGGAAGCCCAAGTCGCCGCGGCCCCCGTCGGGGTGTACAGCAAGACCTACTGTCCGCATTCCACCGCGACCAAGATGCTACTGACGCAGCTGGGAGTCCGGTACAAAGTTGTGGAGCTGGACCAGATCCCCGACGGCAGCGAGCAGCAACACGCTCTGGAGCAGCTCACGGAGCAAAAAACCGTGCCCAACGTGTTTGTCTGGGGCAAATCCATTGGCGGAAACGCTGACGTGCAAGATCTGCACAAAGATGGCAAGCTCGAGCCGCTACTTAAGCAGCACGGCGGTCTTTAATTGCGTCCCACAAAGGGTCGACACTGTGTCTCCGTCGTAATAGGCGATAAATGATCTATCGCGAGATAATCCGGATAATCGACCGAAGCTTTTTTTTGTTTTTTTATCGTCTTTTTAATTTGCGTGACTTCGCGTTATCTCTCGTTTACCTGTCCAGATTGATACACCCACAATTTCAAAATGTTTAGAAGCGTGAAGCCCAAGACGAATAAACGTCGACGCGTCGCTGAGGATGAGGAGAATACAACGGACTCTTATGTGGATAAAGACGTCGCTGGTGTCTCCACGAGTACCGATCGGCGCTCGATCAACACGTTTTCGGTAGAAATTTTGTGTGTCGCTGGCAAAAAGTGAGTCCTTTTGCCCCCTCCACTGATCGTTGGTGTCCAAATATCCGACAGACTGGAGGCGTGAAGAAAGCCAAGAACGTGCTCCAGACGCGGCTCGTCGAGTCCGAACGCGAGATCGTGCCTCAGCATTATGCAGGGGATGCTACCTATGAGACGCAGATTGACACAGAGAAGGATCGGTACGACGATCAGTGAAGGGGAGGGGCGTCAGGCGTGGATACTCATTGTTTGTGCTTCTCTCTCGTCCAGTGATGCGCGTGCTGTTATGGAGCGAAGCATTAAGGCTAATACCGATGGCAGTGCTGATACAGACAGTGGAAAGGTCTATCGAGGCCAAGCTGCTTACAAGAGTTACATTACCAAGAAGGAATCCCAGATTGGCATGAACAAATACACTGGGTACGTCATTATAAGTGATCAGTTGGATCGCAGAATGCTCTAAGTCAGATTTTATGCTTCCACAGCACACAAGGCCCTATCCGAGCCCAGACTTGGGCGCGAGCGATCTCCCGTTTTGACTACCAGCCTGATATTTGCAAAGATTACAAGGAAACGGGTTTCTGCGGCTACGGTGACAGCTGCAAGTTCCTCCACGACCGAGGAGATTATAAAAGTGGGTGGAAGATTGAACAAGAGTACGCGGAGAAGGAAAAGAAGCGTCAGAAGCGACTGCGAGAGGGTCGAGGTTGGTTTTCGAGCTGATGCTTTTCCGCTAGTTGTTTCGACATTTACCTTACGTCTATCTCTACGGCTCGGTTTTGAACAGACGCTGATGAAGAAAGTGATGAGGAGGACAAAAGCGGAAACAAGAAAGGTGATGAAAAGCAATTCGCCTGCACAATCTGCCGCGGACCCTTTCGCAACGCTCTGGAGACAATGTACGCTTGTCACAAACAGCAACTGTGATCGGGATGAGTACAAATCCTCATCTCTTTGTGTATAATTTGCCTTGTGACCACGTTTGTCGATGTAGTTGCGGTCATTTTTTCTGTGAGGCATGTGCGCTGAAGCACTTTAAAAAGTCATCGCGATGCTATAACTGCAAGAAACAGACCAATGGTATGCAGTTGACCGGTGTTGCGCTGCGATCGATTAGTGAGCTAACATTATCGTGATGTGGTGCAGGTATCTTCAATGTGGCCGAAAAGTTGCGAGCGAAAGAGCGAGAACAGCAACAGCATACTAACGCAGCTGAGACGTTTAGAAGATCAAACTGCGTTGCCACTGTGACGGATGTTAAAGTAGACGCGAAAGATAGCAGCAGCGAAGGCTGGACAAAAGTGACGGAAACTTCATAAACACTGCAGCGGCGCTAAATGGACGCAAAAAAGTGGCTATTTCTTATCCGATCAATAAAAATTAACCGCTCCGCGTCCTGATTAACATCTTACAGCTTCTTCCATAATAAATAAGTAGCGTCCAGTTTCGCTCCAAAATCGTCTTCTCAAACCCGCCAACGAGCTGGTCAGTATTCGCTCTCTTTCCCTACAATCTTCTTGGCAAACGGATGGAACACAATCCACCCGACGAGGAACGGATTAATTAACTCCACAATTCCATTATTCCAGACATTAAACGTTGCACAAGTCCGTGGAGGCACCATGGCAGTTTCTTGAGTCAAAGATATACAGGAGCGTCCTATCTGGGACAATCCCAAAGCCCCCAGTAGCGCGATGATGTTCCAGGTACTCATATTCAAAGAGGCGATTGCTGTCCAGATCTTCATACCGGCGACGCCAAACAGCACAGACACGACAAAATCTGCCCCCCACATTCGTGGAGGAGTATACTTCCAGCGCCAGAAACAATAAGGCATCAACCGACCAGTCACTATACTGAACAGGTAATGGCCAAACTCAGCCGACACGATCGTAATGAAGAACGCATCAAGCTCGTGAGGTACATCATCAGCGCCCGGATGCTGAACAAAGTCTACCATTTCCATCATGATTACTGTCACGTGAAGTAGTGCGACCGTATCCAACGATACCATCAGAAAGCACTCGAGCAACTTCTTTGATGCAATTATACGTGAAATTGCAATGGTCATCCAGCCAGATTGGGCCACGAATAGGTAGTCCACAATTGCAATCTTCGTCACCGAGCCCGTGTAATACACGTACATAGTATTCATCGCCGTCGCAGTCAGCGCGGCCACGTGAATGAATATAGCAATGCCGTCACCTGGTGTTGGGGCCAAGCAGGCACATAAGACACCGGCGAACGCACCCACTGCAGCACATACAGTCACTGAGCTTTCAGTGAGTTCGGCAATAGCGATGCTCATTGCAGCAGCAACCGACGCGGCTACCAACGCCACCACAACTGCTACACCACGTCCATCCCGTAACCACTTGCGTGTCAAGCTGGTGACTGCAAATGCCCTGGGCTCCATCGTCTCTTCCAGCGCCCGATTGTACTGTTCTCGATCAGCGAGCGACAATTCTGGATCTTCGTCCCTCGCTAAAATGTCCGCCATAGACACTTCCAGTGAAGCCAAGAACCGTTGCCGAATACGGTAGTGCCACCAGCTAATCTCCAGCATCCCGACGGCCAGACAGCCTTGCAGGAGGAAGACCGAGTAGATCGAGTGGCCCACATTAATCGAATAGAAAACGATCGCGAGCAGCAGAGCGAGGGCCGAGAACGGGGCGAGGAGCACGAAGAATCGATTAGTCGGTTGGCTCGTCTTGCACGGCTCTTGTGGCTGCGGCTCTTGTAGACGGCGAGAGTGCAGACTGTAGCTGTTTTCCAGAGGTTCTGTAGACATTGCGGACTGGGCGGCGAGCTTCCAATCGGGCTAGCCGCCCCCACACTGCGGGGGAGGGGAGCGAAATGTCACGAGAGACAAGACTGGCTATAGAGTCGGAATGGGCGGGTGTGTGGGCGTATTGGTTTTATTCGTCCTCAGTTTCAGTCGATTAAAGTATGTGGGACTCGGCGCCTTTTGCTACAAACGCCAAGTGACGAAAAAGCAGATTGCAATTAACCCTACATGACGGTAGGTCTATCGATGGTACAACAATCACGAGATGCGGTTCTATTTCTCCATCGACTTTTTCGACTACTCCACCAATGGTCGCTGAAAGCACATCCTGAGCAAGCTAGTGACAACCCAGATCTGCAGAGTTACGTTCAGAGACTGAGTAGAAATTCGATTCGATGCCGAACCGTGACTTTGTGTCGTACCTGCGGCACGTGAGGCGTACAGAGGCATAATTTCTGGTGGCCTTTTAAGAAAGCACAATTACAAGACGTGCACGTAATAGCAATGTTCATGTAGATAACTAGGATGCTATACGATACAGACACCTTCTTGCATATTTAAAATTCGAAAGCGTGTGTCAAAGCGCACGTCATGTTACCACTATTGTTATCGAAAAAGGCTCTGGTGCTGACTGCCTAAAGAGAGTGAGTAAGCCTTTACAGTAGCGCTTAACTTACTTGTGTTAATTATGCGTCCTCTTGTCGGTCAAAAAGTAACTACAAATCTGGATGGAGTAAAAACATAGACAGCCTCACCGAGGGGTCGGGCTTTAATAACTTTGTGCGACGTCCGTCCGAGCGCTCTCGTCTGCTTGCCCACGGTACCTAGTAAGCAGTGGTCGGCAGCCCACGACGCACAGTATCTGTGAAGTAACGGCTGTCGATGAAGCGGTGTCACACCACGACGCAAAGTATCTGTGAAGTAACGGCTGTCGATGAAGCGGTGTCACTCCCACGACGCAAAGTATCTGTGAAGTAACGGCTGTCGATAAAGCGGTGTCACACCCACGACAATAGTCGGAGAGTATTTGCAGTGCCGAGAGCAACCAAAACTTGGTCTCCTGAGACTCGCAGTGTCGCTGTAAAAGAGAAATGAGTACGTAGATACATGTCACATCTGTTGCTCACTTCCCAATTTGCGCCTTCGGGCAACAACGGCCAAGCGGCGAAGACCTCCAAATAGCCGGGCGACCGGCCCCCTTACCCTGGGTGGGAAGTCCCCTATCGTGGGGCCCAGATTAAAGGGGGGAGGCCTCCTTGCCGCTGCGTACGCTACGGGAGGCAGCGCAGCGTGCAAACCGAAAGGGGAGCAACAACCCAGACACCCCGAGGTGAGGGGTACGGCAACAGCGGTTGCCACCCCCCACCTAGTCCTACTATTCTACTTCAGCCTTCGAGTTGTCGGCCCGGTCGCCGAGCTTGACTCCCGAGCCCCACGAAGCGAACTTGCCTAGAACGTGATCAAGATCGGCCTAGTCCAGGTGCGTCAGCAGCCCATCGGGGGTGATCGGTCTGGTACCCGGCGTTTCCTGCGACTTCAGCGCCCTGTCTGCACCCCGGACTGGATATCCGATTCCTCGTGCCTTCTGCGAAGTGTCCCCCGTGATGACCAAAGAGCCGAGCCAAGCAGACTAAGCCAGCGAGGAGAAGATGATGTAGTTTAGGCAGCAGCACACCGATATCGTATAGGGCTTAAGCACTTATTCGACGTTCAGGATTTACAACTGTTGCTCGAAAACCGTCATTGCAATCAATCTCGATCTCCATTTATCGCTCTCGTCGAATCGTTCCGTGAAGACGAAGACCCTTATATTACACCTGGTCCAGGCCCCACATCATCCTACTCGTCAGCATGAAAAAAAGGACGAAAGTGGTCAGTCGAAGAAACGTTATGCGGTCCTGATCACGCTGCCGAAGAAGCGGCCGCTCTTCTGCTACGCCGCGTCATTTTCGCACGCATTCGCGACGACCATATCGGTCCTGGCGCTCGCGCTCTTTTGACAAAGGTCACGTAGGACACCTGGACGTGATCACTGCTTCTTGTCTAACAGCTGACATTTGGGGGAGACTTTAAATACACTAACATTTTTGCCTGAATATACTAACATTTTCGGGGGTTTTGCTTTGCCCATCCCAAACTGTGCTGGCTACCCAGTAGGCTTAATTATTGTATGGCCAACAGGGGTTAAGCGACGGGCCAAGGTTATCGACCGATCTTTCTTCAATAGCCCCTCATCATTCTCACTTGATGTTGAGGCCTTTCACCTTCCTCCTCTGGCATGGCAGCTTCTACTGTTGTTAATGATGCTATTCCTGCTGTTCCGCCGTGGAGCTGCGATGAAGTTTTACCAGCACGGTCCTTCGATAGTCATAAGGAAGCCGTTGACACCGCCAAGAAGTACGTCATTAGCCAAGGCTTCGTCGTTCGCATCCTATGCAGCAATTTGTGTGGGAGTATGCGCTTTTCTCTCTGATGTACCGAGAGGAATACGGGGCTTCTCGATACAGGCAATGTCAGGACCGGCCCATGAACTTGCAAGACCGTGACACTACAAAGGTTGCGGTTGCTTCAGTCCCCGGGTCGGGCTTGAAATGCACGCACCCGACGAAAGTGTAAGTCGACGTTTTCATTTCACAAAGGCGGTAATGGCCACCATCCTATTGTTTTACCAGTACGTGCTACCGATGGAGCAGTGCACAACGCGGAAAGAGCGATATCGATACAATGGTCGTTCAGGTGCATCTGGCTGAAGCTGCTTTACGGGGACGCACGAATGTGCAAGCTTGACGCTTTCGAGTTAAATAGGAGCAAGTAAGGTAACCTCTTGCTTGTTTGCATGAAATTCTTGCCAAGAGCGGGGCTAGGATATACGATTAGCTTCCAACCTTTTGTATAAAGCTGTCCACTCTCCTTTGGGTCTTGTACCTGTCTGCGTGTGCTGTAGCGCAGTACCACCCGTGTATTTTTTATCACGTGCTGAGCAAGAAATGTTTAGAA
>JH598070.1:134838-163509 GCA_000173235.2 Hyaloperonospora arabidopsidis Emoy2
CTGAACGTCGAATAAGTGCTAAGCCCTATACGAAATGGTGTGCTGCTGCCTAAACTACATCATCTTCTCCTCGCTGGCTTAGTCTGCTTGGCTCGGCTCTTTGGTCATCACGGGGGACACTTCGCAGAAGGCACGAGGAATCGGATATCCAGTCCGGGGTGCAGACAGGGCGCTGAAGTCGCAGGAAACGCCGGGTACCAGACCGATCACCCCCGATGGGCTGCTGACGCACCTGGACTAGGCCGATCTTGATCACGTTCTAGGCAAGTTCGCTTCGTGGGGCTCGGGAGTCAAGCTCGGCGACCGGGCCGACAACTCGAAGGCTGAAGTAGAATAGTAGGACTAGGTGGGGGGTGGCAACCGCTGTTGCCGTACCCCTCACCTCGGGGTGTCTGGGTTGTTGCTCCCCTTTCGGTTTGCACGCTGCGCTGCCTCCCGTAGCGTACGCAGCGGCAAGGAGGCCTCCCCCCTTTAATCTGGGCCCCACGATAGGGGACTTCCCACCCAGGGTAAGGGGGCCGGTCGCCCGGCTATTTGGAGGTCTTCGCCGCTTGGCCGTTGTTGCCCAAAGGCGCAAATTGGGAAGTGAGCAACAGATGTGACATGTGTTTGTGTGCGAAAGGATGATACAGCAACAGCTCATGAAGCGGTAGATTTTCCACGCAGCAGGAACACAGCGATCCGTTACTGGTGCTGCGCAAAAGGATGATGTCAGGTGACTGCGCAGGCTGAAGAAGTGTTGCGTGATGAAGATAAAAGACACCGAGAGACGTGTCTGCTAAACGAGGCTATACGCATCGTGAACTTCGCATGTGCTCTGTTGTCCTACTGGATATGCATACGGTAGGCGCTGGCCTATCGCCGTTTATGTGTTGGTAAAGGCAGGATCCATCGTGCGCACGAGGACTACTGTTCTCTTCCTTTGACTGGTGCACGATAACTCGGTTGTCGTGAAGTCGACGTCCGTGTCAATCGTATGCAGCCCGCCTGTCCCCTTACAATCAGACGCAGTCGTGCTTGTCGTTTATGAGGCGTGTCTTTTCTGCTAGCCGATGTTTGAGCGACTAACGAACGCTACGGGCAACTTTGTCGATCACCAACGCTCGATCACTTATCATCTGTCCTTCGTGGCGGATACTATTGTCATCATCGAGTCCCGAATCAGGACGATCGACGACATTTGCAAATATGCCGCTCTACTGCGGCCACGTGGTCGGCCACGTGTGTCGTGTCACGGCTCCACGCCTTCATGGTGGACTCGATCGCCCGGATTGTGCTAAGGCGTTATGAAATCAGTTGACGCAGATCACTGTTTGTGGGTTGGCTGCACATGTGGGCCATATCCTCACCTAAGTGTCGCAGCTGCAATGGCCTCACGTATTCGAGTCGTGCTGTGACACTTTTTGAAATTTGGAGCCACCTTCTGGGCTGTCGGAGCTTTGTCAATTTCGCTGATTCTTCAGCAGTAGTAGGTGAATCGTCTGTCCGCTTGGGCACAAGAGCATTCTGCAGTTTGAATTCGTTGTTCTGTTTCGTACCATGCAACTTGACCGAGGTGTCACTTGTGAGTACTTCATGGCTGGAACATGTTTAAAATGCAACCCTGGCATCTCGTCTTCCGAAGGAAATTAACTTTGCGGCACGCTTGACGGGACGGCGTTTACTATCATGACCATCATTGCCTGGCGTACCCTAACGTCAAGAGAAGCTCTTGTTGTAGCAAAATGATCCGATAGATTCTAAAATAGATGCACGCATCTGCATCGCGATATCCGCAGCATGTACGATTCAAGCCATGTTTGTAGTGAGTAAGGCAGGGAATCGTAACCTGTGAGACTGAACTTGCAGGTATTGTTATAACGTGTCCCACGAGCGCCACACGTGTTTTTACTGGGTCCATAAAAGGAAAAAGTGGCGTCATACACCATGCATCCCACGTGCCGACGACAAGCTGCGCTTCTCTCATAATTGTCGTTACATAGAGAAAGCACTACCAGACAGCTGGCAAGAGTTCGCTTACGTGGTCAGTCGTAGCGAGTATTACTCTGGTCCCGAGGACCTGACCACCACAACAGAGGCAGCACCATGTACTTCGGCGCGGGCTCCAGCCGCGAACTTGTTGGCACCCTGATGGGCGAACAGTAAGCTTCATCTCGACGAACGTATACTTAGTTGGTAGTAAGACTAAATGACTGGGGCAATGTTCCTCACCAAACAAACGAGCATTTAGCTTGTGCTGTAAGCTTGACACATTCCTCCTCCACACATCACTACGGTGCCATGGGTTGTACGAAGTGACCAAAGGCTATCTAAGAGAATAAAAGACGCTCAGGACTCACACGGAGCTGTCGATACCGCACCTACCCTCGAACACTGAACAGTAAAATCCTCCGTGTCGAAAGTCGATGGAGTAATTGTGGCTCTCACTTTCGTCACAGGAGAGCACTCCTAACGAGTGACCGAATGCGCGTTCTGGACTTGACGAGGCCCACATAAAGACTCTCACGTTCACTCTCGAGGGTCATTTTAGCAGCATATTCGGCTGCCATCTTACTTGACAGCTCACCCATCTCCGCATACCTCGAGCGACCACCTTCACCTGGTTCTCCAAGAGCGTCCATTCGCCTCTTCAATTCGGAAATAATTTTACTTTTCACGGAGACCTGGCTCGTTATCTGTGCCAACCTTATATGATAGGCTTGCTCATCACGAGTGGAATCCCGAAATTGCGTCCTGAGAAATTCTCGTAACTCATCTCGGCGGGGTTTCCACACATGCGCAATGAGAGCAGCCACTGTAACATCACGCTTAATTTTCTCAGTATGTATGGATGCGCGTAGTTCAGCAACTTGCCTACGAAAGTCCATGGCTGTCTCGGGATTATACCCGACAAGAACTTGGACATGATTGCTGGATTCTTCAACCGTCCTTTCGTTCAACAAGATCTGATCATTCATGTGCTCGTACGCGTCCATAAGGCTCTTTTGTCGGAACCAACAGCTCGCAAAACGGACAGAAACTAGCTGTCGATCACCATCAATACAATGTGCACCGCCTTCGTTACCTTCAAGGTGGGGGAGTCGGACGTCAGGTTCAGGCATTGTATACAGCGTTGTACCATCCATGCTCCCAGGCACTAGGCACTCCAACGGTTGAGAGGACGCTATAAGCGACTTGAACCCATTTTCCGGTCCAGTCTGTAACGTATGAGCGACGCTAAAATTGCCGTGTGGTACATTCTCATCTTTTGCTGCTGATAAAAGCGGTCTCGCAGGTTGACTTGTAGCTGAATTAGAATATTCGTGTAGTCTCGGAATTGATAATCCAGACGATTGAGCGTACTCAGCTGCACCATGTTTCGTCTGCCGCAACGTCAACACTTCGTCTTCAAGTTGTTGAATCTTATTCATGAGCTTCCTTGCCCACCGCCGAACACACGTTGGGCAACTGCATCCTCCCTCAAGTAGATCACCACCGTGACATTTGGTTGGACAATGCACGAAGCTTCCTTCCGTGCTTAGAATCGCTTTCGCCGATTGCGAAGTTCTAAGCGGGCTTTGCGGAGTTGACTCAGACACATCGGCGCAGATCTCAGCCGATTTGTCTTCTTGCACTATGTTCGCCTGCAGATGCGGTCTCTTAGCGTCGCCACATCGAGATTGTTCGCTTTCGGTCCCTCCGAGTGGTGGTATATCCGCACTGTTCTTTTTAAAGTCTGACACCCACTCGGTCTCTTTTGTTTCATTCGAATCGCTAGGAAATCGAAGAATATCCAAAGGACGGTCTTCCAATTCGTCCAAACGTCCACGTTTTTTAAGATAAGATTTACGGGTCTGATACCTTGACCTAACTTTCCGTTCATTTTCTTTCCTTAATTCCTCAGTGCTTACCGGCGCCAATGCGGTCGGCTTCGTTGTATTTTGTAGGGTCGTCGATTCGGACACATTGTCATGGTCTTGATTACATGGATACACTCTGGTTCTATGAATTCGAAAACTTTGCAAACTCGCAAACGTCTTGTTGCACTTGGGGCACGTTCTCGGTGCAGGTCGACTGCGTGTCGTACTAGACACTGTCTTTTCTTGATCACAAGGCGTTACTCTACTGAGATGCCCTCGCAACCCCTGGTTGCTTGCGAACACCTTACCACACTTGTGGCAAGTTTTGGACTCCTCCTTAATTTCTTTGGGCGGCATCACAGGCTGTAATTGGTCGCAGGGGTTTGTATTCGCCACATGGGGTTGAAGACTCGTTCCAGGTAAGATGGCATTGCTATACTCTGGACATGAGATAGCAATTGCATTCTCCCCCACACTGATACGGGACTCCTGACAGTCTTCGTTGAGTTGAGAGGAAGGGGGCTCGAACACGACCTGCATACTCGTGTGGGTCTGATCATGCCGGTTCTCCACGTGCGCGTCGGTGGTATCGATAGACGACGGCTGTGTATGTTCGTCAATAAGTAGCCCATTTTGTTTTGCGATACCGAACTCACATGCGGGTGGAGGCAGCGCGTCTAGCTTAGGCCTCTTGTCCACCAAGTCGTCTAAATTTGAGAGGATTGCCATGAACTCTGGCTTTTCGGACGAAGTGAGCAAGTGATTTTGCTACGACAGCGAATATTTAGTTTTGCGATTACTAAAATCAAGCAACTGGTGCAATCAATCCAGGGCACTTTCATTCATTTGATCGACCAGATTGTATAGTCGATGAAATCATAGTATAAAAATATCAGTAGCGTAGTATGAACCGCGGTCCTCCTACCAGCAGAAGCCCCCCCTTATCGTATCGTGAGCTTCTAGCAACGCGGGTACTACCCGTGGACGCATATTGCCAAGAGCTTCGTGTATCAAATGGACGACCGCCCAAAGAAATTCCCGTGCCTCTGTGGCCTGGAGAGAGTTTGCAACAATACGAGCGTGAATTCATGCGGTGGCTTGTCTCAAGGGAGCTCTCGTTCAGTGGTATACGTGACAATCCAATGGCTGAACGAAAGTACCGATTGCAGTTCGCAGGTACGCGTGTGGATAGACCTAGCGCTAAGTCAGCGAGAGTTGCTTCGCGCTCCCGGTCGCGTTCAAAATCGCGATCTTCTCCCCGCAAACCATTTGTTAAGCCACAAGAACGACCCCATTTGGCTACCAACGAAACTAAACGGCATCCCACAAGACGTTCTGTTTCTGGTAGCGGACTTTTGATGGTTCCAAGCCCGACATCAGGCAGGTCGCAGTACGATCAAAGTCGTCCACGAGAGTACCCTCAAGCAGCTTCGTACACCGCTGCGCACAAAGCCCCTCGATCAACCAGTACATGGCAATCAGCGCGTGATGATGATCTCCGGCGTCGGTACGATGATCGTGCGTCTTTCTCGCGTGATGCTTACCGTCAACAGGTTGGTGACACCCCTCGCAGGAATCGATCGGTACTGAGATCAGGCCGGTATGATGACAGAAACGGACACAATGAAGGATCGCTGCCACAAGCCTGTAGGTCGACCTCACCTCGCAACGAAGCTACGTCAAAGGTCGACAATCTTCGAAAACGGTTGCTTGCAAAGCAGGTTGTCCCGGTGGAGGTATTCCGGGAAGGGATAACGAAGCTGCGTAATGGGATAATACGCGAAAAAGATCTAAGCCGGTCAGATGAAACGATGGTACGTATACCGCTCATCATAAGGCCAGGCGAAACGATGGTTCAGTACACACAACAGTTTGAGCGATGGCTGGTCTCGCGCGACGTGCAACTGATGTCACTACGTGATAATCCAGCAAAAGAGCGTACTTTGTGGCAGTCATTCGCATGTATGAGGGCTGGAATGCCCGAGCCGGGTGACCGCGAAGTTGGTTCGCAAGCCGCTTCGCGTCATAGCTCATATTCTCGATCACGATCCCTTGCGCGAAGCAAACCAAGTGACTGTGACAGAGGTCGTCGTTTATTGCCCTATACTAATGCGGAAATGAGGATTTTGAAGGAAAACCGTGCCTCGTGCAGCGAAGGCAAAAATCAAGTACCTTGGAAAAATTCGCCCTCCGATCAGGCGCGTGAGTCGAAATATACATGGATCCAAACTCTGCCACCGGTGGAATCACCAATTGAAGATTCACGCTGCTTCCAAAACAAGGCACGTTGGCAGATTTTAGAAAGACGAGTTATTTCATTAGAAATATTTCAGAAAGAGATGGATAAGAATCATGGGACAAAGGAAGCATTCGACCAGACAGAAGATAGCAAAGTGCCAGCCATACCGGTTCCGCTGCATCCTGGGGAATCGATGGGGTTTTACGAACATCAGTTTTGGAACTGGTTGAGCAAATGTGGGGAAAATAAGTATTCGCTGCGCTCGAAGCCATATATGGAACGGAAATATCGCATGTCGTTCGCGTACCTTAGGCTCAACAGGCCACAAGTATTGTCTGTGGTTGGGGACCACTCAACCAGGACCGAGCCTGCTCGAACTCTTCAACCAAATACAGAGACCCAATCACAGTTATCCGTCGATGGGGTGGAGTCAGCGCCCACTCGGTCAGCAATGAATATGGAGACAGAAGCTGACGATATTGAACATCAGACTCAGGCTCGAAGTGTGCGCGAGGAACCTTGCAGCAAGCGCGCTCGGATTGATGTAGAGCCCAAATTTGTGAGTCAAGCCCATGTAACCCCAGAGTTATCTTCCAGCCACTCAACGGTGCATCCGGAACACAATCGAAGTGCAACACTTTCGTCAAATCAAGAATCACCTCGGTCCAGTTCAGAGTCAAGAACTATCGCAATATCAACAGGAGGTATTGCTCCAACTCAAACTACAGACAATGTTGCTGGTGCAGCTGGATCTGTGCTTGTTGCAACTTTGCCGCTGATATTGGAAGGAAAGCGGTCTCATGTGGCGGAGATACGACTAAGGTGTGAAACGACAGAACCTAGTCCGGCAAGAGTGCTATCAAAGTCTGACTGGTCCTTTGCTAAGGCGGCGATATCTCGGTGGCCTGCTGCTTCGTCGGAGATGAAGACAAGTCCAGCAATAAGTACAGACGTAGCTGCTACCTTGACGAAGAAATCGACGTTCCTTCTGCCGAAAAGCGAGCCCGATCGCCCGATTCAAGGCGTTCTTACAAACTCAGCGGGTAATAATCTGGAGGCGACAGCACCGTCACAAAGCAAAACAGAACCATTGGGGTATATAGAAGATCTGGTGATAACTAACTTGGCATCGCCCTTGATGCTTCAGTCTGAGCAGTCATCGGAAGTATCATCGTCAAAGCCAGAATCAGTGACAGTTGCATTATCTACGTCTCCATCGGCGCCTTTAGCAGCACCTGGATCCCCATCAACGCTTCGATTGGCGACGGCAGCAATTCCAGCTCCTGCACGCCAGAGCGCATACGCGACTTTAGCGAAGGCCACTCCTGTACAGGCAGATTCGAACATCCACATCATTAAGGACGACCTTGCGGATACGGACACATCTGCATTCAAGTCTAGCTTTGTTTCACTAGAGTCTGCGGCAGAGGTGTCTGATACCGACTCAGACCTTGCAGACATTTATGGCCCGCACGATGGCGACGTTATGAACCCCGATGGCTGCTGCTGCACGAAGTGCATTCACAATTGGGCTAAAACGCTAACACATCGTACGAACCGCCTTGAACAGAACGTTGTGGACCTGAAAAGACAAATTCTGACTGATGGAAGGATCAGGCTACCTTCGGAGTGAATCTTGTATGGTGCATAGATAAAGCGTAGACTACGAATGTCTCGCTCCAATTTGTTCAACACGTTTGATTGCACAAGCAATGGCTTAGTTTGATTTTATGAAATCGTTAATTTATCTGCGTAATGGAAGCAACGTCGACAAAAGTCACTGTCCGTAAGCTGTTTTTCTTTGTTGTTTCTCTTAGCGGCTTGCCATCCATGCTAAGTGGGGACATTCTGTACTCAGAAACATATGATTCATTACCTTTTATACGTTTTCTTTGCCCTTAGCACGTTACGATGTCGTTAAAGTATACTACTCTGTCCCGCTTGTTTATGGATTATCACGCGTTTGGCTCGCATTTTTGACACAGCCTGTATTTTTAGATGAAAATAGCACCAGCGTAAAGAGCTCATTCTGAAGCGTTTTATGCATTTTTTGAGACCATTTAAGTGCAGATATCGAAGATATAGATTTGTATTAGTCTGATCGTGTTTCAGAGGTTTTAGTTTTTTTGACGCAGTGAACTCAAAAGGTTTTGGATTCTACTCGAACAAGAAGTTTTAGTCACCCAAAAGGCAACGTGACAATCTTATCAACAGTTTTAATACTAAAAGCTGCAGAATTGATGGAAATAGAAGTGAGGATTTTCATTTTTTTTGGCGGAATGTGTCGAAAATGATTAAATATCGAATGATATTAGCCAATAGAAAAAAACACTTATTTTTATCACCATTTTTATTCCTGCTCAAGGCTCAATTAGCCATTCTCAGCTCTACCTCAGAATAGCTTGTTTGTGGTGATGAAATGCCAAACAAACCAGACTTAAAAAAGAGTTGATTTTAAGCCAGTCATCATATTCCATGTAGCTCACGTAACTTTTCAGTCCGTAAACAAATGGGACAGAGTAGTACCTCGTTATCAATCGCTATTTTTGAAATGCCATTGACGAATAGGAGTCGTCAACTGGAACAACTTAAGCAACTTGACATGTCTTAAGTGTCTGCAAGGATCTGCACACCTTTACAAGACACACTTTCCGGTTCACGCTACTATTGCTTACACACATTTTCATACCTAGGTTTATGATTTTCGTTCGTAAATTGAAGTAGCTAAATTAGTATCGCAAAAGTCCAGCTCCTCTCTATTTGCTTATTTTCTCCACCATCATTATAAAAAAATCGGTGGCAGCGAAATGTCTTCTGGAGATCATGTGCGGTCTCCCCTCCGCGACGATAGCAGCTTTCATTTTATTCTTACGTGCTAGCCGCAGTTTAAGCTGATGAGATAGCTGAATGAGTTCGGCAAGATCTGGCCTTTTTTAAATTAGGCCTACGATAGATCGTTGTATAAGCTCGCATAATACAATTCATGACTAAGTTTCTATTCCTGCACAGTGAAAAAAAATTGATAGACAATGAGGATATTCGAAGACCGTGCGCATTATATGAAGTAAGAATTGTTTGAGGTGAATGTGGCAAATTGAGATTTGATTGTTGTGGCTCAGGTGCGAGTAGGTGTGTATTTTTAATGAATCGAGCATCGTGTTCTCATTCCAGACACTGCAGCAAGGTCAGTCTCCCACCGTACAACCAGGCAATGCAATCTCAAGAGCCCAGTCTATAATGATAGCATCAACTAGTTAGATATAAGAACAAGCTAGAACTGACAATATTTTCGCGCTGAAGTTTGCAAAATTCCAAAGCAACGACATTGTATGCATCGTCCATTATTGAATAGCATCGTGATAGGAAGAGGGTGCAGGTTGACTTCGAGAAACTAACAATATCGTATTGTAAGATAATAATTCAGATCGTGTGATCTTTTGCAGCAAAGAATAATTTTGGGACGAGCTCAAAAATTATACTTTTGTCGAGCAGCAATTCCTCTCCTACTGTATGTCCCCTTGCTGTAAAGCTGTATATATTGCTACTTTTGTCATTCAATGTTTGTCATTGTATCAATTGCAACCGTCGAGCTTAGCCGTGTAAAATTAGTACATATGCGATAAAACTCTTAAAACGGGCTTTGCGACTAATTAATTGTCCTTTGGGATGCATCTCTGCATGAGCACATGGAAATTTCTGTATAGCCATACATTGTCTGATCCTTCTTAGTACCTTTGTCACTTGAATTCCTGATCTTGCTACACATATCCGAACTTGATTCACCAGATAGTTCGCTTAATCGATCACAGCGCTGATGACGGGCATCAATAATGATATGGTAGCACTAAAGTTGTAGGGCATGAATAAAACCTCTGCGATACACTAAGTATGACAGAGTTTTTAGTCAGGTGGGTTACAACATTTCTAATGGCCTGTGTGGGCAAACATATCGACGAGTGCCGCTAATATCACTCGTGCGCCATGAATGGAAGCTCATCGATGACTTTTGCCTTCGAGATTGTAGCAGACACTTCGTCACTTTCTTGACAATTGTAAACAGGAAGAACATATGTGTTTACAAAACACCGATCACAGCATTCATTAGTTTCTCTCTGATTGTTCTCTTATATTTATATCCCGGACACTGGTAATGCTTAATTTCAAATAGAACATTGGATAAAACTTGTATTAGAACTGGAAACCAGGAAGGCGTATATGATGATGACAGGTGCTGGTGTTGGTTAAGGTTATCGGGGCAGCCGCAGTCCTTCTACAAAATTTTACAAATTGTGTATTAATCATTGCAACTGTAAAACGGCATATTTTATCAACGGAGTACATTATTGATTCTGTCTTCATCTCCTTCAAACGTCTGTGTAAAAAGCGCAAAATTGATCTTAGTCGAGATTGTGGTGGCGTAGGTTCTCAAAACTGCGTGTTGAGCCCCCAAAACACTCACTGCGCCGGACTGCCGACGTACGGGGGGGGTACCCCGATTCCGCGTATGGACCTTGACGCACCTTGTGTACCCTTCGGCTGGCTGGTTGCACGCTTCGGTCGATTCAGACGGAGAGGAAGATGTTTCGGCCTTGATAGATGTAGACCTTAACCCCAAGTGGCTATGCTTCATTGGGTGGGCCGGTAGGTGGCCACTCGATCGACCCAGTCGAGAGGGTACTTATAACCAAGTTCTTCAGGTAGCTTGTCGCTCCTGGCCTTTTCCTTGATATATCAGGGGTATTAACCTCCTGGCCTTTACTTTTCTCTCTAACCGTGTGGTAGGGAGACCGCTTCCGATAGCGGGTCTTGGGTGGGGTGTTGTTACTCGACAAACCCACAGGCCAAATACTTCCTGGGGTTCTATCTGCACTGAAGTCTTACCTCGCAACTGTCTTCGACGGGGGGGCCAAAAATCTCCCTTCCCCGGAACAGGCGGGTAGACTTACCAAGTCCTTAACGCACGACGAAGTCGTGCCACGTGGATCACAAATTGAGTAATATTTAATATCTTCCTATCCTTTAACTTCTTTACTCTATTCTGCCCTTGTGCTCTGGCTTTGTATGTGACTGGTCAGGAGCAGCTGAATCTTGAAGGACCTCGGTCAGCCGATGAGGGACCAAGGTCTACCAATGAGGGACCAATGTCTACCGATGAGGGACCAAGGTATAGCGATGAGGGACCAGATCTTCTAGTGAGGGACCACGTTCTACCCTTAAGGACCGTGGTCTACTCTTGGGGACCGGATTCACCAATGAGAGGTTGTAGTCGTCTTCTTTCGGTACCGCTTAAACGGTACTCGAGCAAAGGCCTTCTCCTTTATTTGCTCTGTGGGTCCCTCTTCCCCGAGGGTCTGACCCCTTTCGTGACTCCATATCCCGGGCACCCTTTCCCTGAAAGTATCCCCATGTCCCTTTGTTTTGATAGTCTCTGGGTAAATTATCTTTTTCGAGCGCACTTCACCACAAGATCGTCGTGATAGAAACCCTGTCCGCTACAGCGATTGAAAATGCAAATGACTGCACTATTCGAACCTGTTTCGTTTAAGATTACAAAGGTTCACCAATATCGTCGTTCATCAGGCAGTACTATGCGTACCTTCCTAACTCGTCGTCTGCACAAACCAATCATTGAAATGTATGAAATGACCGCGGTTCCCGACATTTTTGATGAAGGAATAATTTCTGCAGAAGTCACACTATGTGAAGCTTAAAGGTCACGCATTTGAAACGAACGCATGACAGGCGATAATATGTTTTCATGAAACGAAATAAGCTAGGTTGTTTGATTCAACCTTTATAACAACCACGGAGGATGCTCGGATGAATAGTTCTCCTGCGCATAGTGCATCAACTTGTGATGGCGAACATGTGTTCATTCTCTTTTCTATTCTATTGCACAATATACAATCTGGTCGTTAATACTGCCGTGCTGCTTAAGTCGACTCCTCACATTACCTTTATTACATCAGGTTATGGAACCAAGTCATGACTCGGCCTAAGAAGGAACAAGTCATACGACTTGACGACAGAAGAGACCTCTTTTAGAGCACATACGTGTTTCTTCTAATCGATTTACCGTATGATCGGCATTATCGATTCCTTGAGCGTGTGAGAATTGGCGACGTACACCAACTTTAACGTAGTGGCCCCGAGACACCTGCAGATTAATCATCCATAGAGATGAACCCCGACGGCAAACTGATACCATCGGATAAACGAAACCTAGACCATGAATTCGACTCAGCTGCTGCTGATCAACACATCGAGGTAGAAGGAGAATACAAACCCAACTCGAACCATTAGCTGGTATAGCTTCGGGCGGAAGTTTCTGCACTACGACACCAAGCAGCTGCATCGCTAACATGGCGGCAAAGATGGAGAAAATGAGGGCCGCCATTGCTCAGCTAATAGCACATCAAATGGCAGCAAAAAAAAACCTCATTATGAGGCAGAACTAGCGAGGCTAAGAGCTCACGCTAACGCTACACATCAACTACACGCAGAAGTCGCTCATCTCAAGATCTCCCTTCAAGCCGTCCGAACCGAGGCTTCTCCCGTCCCTACACCTGCACGCAGAAAACATAAGATCAAGGACGTCATCCGGCGTATATTTGGTGGTCAACAAGTGTACCCTGGCATTGGTGCTGGTTTCGAAGATTTTATCTTGGATGAAGAACAAGCCACCATGACCGAGGTACTACTTAATTAGTCGCAATGAACCTCACAAATTAGAGCTTCCGTCCTTGTCAACTTTTTGAAGGGAAAGGCCGCCCGGTTCTTCCACACCAACATCACCAGGTGGTGCCTGGAAAAGCCAGAATTTAATTATGATGACTTCAAAGCCAATTTGAAGGGTGAATTTGGCTGCCGTCTCAACCAAGTACAACTCTACATACACCTAACGTCTGGCAAAGACCTCAAGACTCATGGTCGGAATATATGGATTATTTGAAATATGTGGCTTGCCTCAGGACTGGTAACCATAGCTTACTTCTGTTGGAGATATTTTGCACGACTGCTTGTCCCGACTTGGCAAATATTCTTATCACTAGAATCGGTCGATCTAATAACAATTATCTGCTCGGAGCAGAATATGCGCTTTCCCTTTTGGTGAGCTTGCGTGGAGATGGAAGCAAGCGTAGCCAGCCACTACGTCCAACCACTACCCTCGAGCATCACAACAAGGCCGGAATGGGTGGACAACACTCATACAAGCATCCTCGCGATTCGAACCATTAACAGTCAAATACGCGTCACGGACAAGCACAAGCCCATGCCGCTCTCTCTAGACCTAGCGTAAATCTTATTTGCTATGTGTGTGATGAAGAAAAGTCCATCGCGGACATGCATGCCCCCCAGCTGAAAAAGAGTATGTCCACGCTGAAACACCACGGGCAAGAACACAATGCAGCATCCACGTCGCCAACTGAAGTGGCACCAAGTATCGATGCCCTGAATGAAGAAGGCGATCTAGGCTAACGACTTCAAGCCACTCACAAACACCATTACAAACAGAATTGATACTTGATTCGGGCGTCACACACCCCTTGTGTACGAAAAAATCACTGCTGTTTGGATTAGAGCCAACTCACTTGGTCATCAAGATCGCGAACTCTGATACCATCATATTCGAGCTAAAGGGAAATTGTCTGCTCAAAAATTCAGTCGATGGATCTAAGTGCACAATATTAATTTACAACGTTTGTTACTGCAAAAGACTAGGACATAATCTGCTATCGTTGATTCAACTCTGATCTCGAGGACTCACTTTCGTCTTTGCTGAAAAATGTACATTTCACGCACATGACGGGGCTGTAGTGGGAGATGCTGGTCTTTGGGTTGTCCATGGGATTATGGCCAGTGCCCAATACGAGAATTGGCATGCTTTGTTCGTTAACGCGTCAAAAGATTCATTGCAGCATTGGAACGAACGGCTTGCCCACGCTACCTTCCAGGATCTACTTAAAATGGTTAGCAATATTATAGTGGATGGAATGGGGCTGGCTAACAAGAAGATAACATTGCTCATGGCCTGCGCCAAAAGAAAGCGAAAATTGAAACAAGCAGCCTTCAAGAGACACGTCAGAATCAGTCCCTAAGGATGAAATTGGGGCAGTGATCTGCATGGACTTGAAACCGATCTACAACCGGATCGCAACGGTCATCGACACATACTCACGGTTTTAGAGCATGCTTCAAACTACAACCAATTTTACCTCCTTCATAAGGCGAAGCGTTCGACAAATTTACACTGCTCGCTAATGAATTCCAGCGGCAATACGCCCTTACTATTAAGACTATCCGTACCGATGGTGGGGCGAATTTGTCAACTCACAGTTTCATAATTATGCGCACGGCATGGCATCCGCCTACAGCAGACTCAACCAAACACGTCAATTCCAATGGTACATCAGAGCGCTTTCACCGCACAATATTGAACTCTGCCAGAGCTATGTTGTGGTCTTCCTCTCTACCACAACGATACTGGGGAGATGCCGTACTTTACGCGTGCTACATCCGTAATAGTGTTCCTACCAGAGCCAATGCTGATTACAAGTCATCAATCTCCGTTCTTTGCGCAAAGCAACCCCGTGTTTCACACATCGTCAAATTCGGGTTTGATTGCACAGTGTTTTGACCGTGCAAAATTGGCCACAGTATTCGTAAACGTGCTGAATAGGCAATTATACTCGGCATTTCATCTACCCAGAAATGTTAACGGCTCGGACCAAGCGTTTGCCACGAGTCCTGACGTCCGGAAAATTGAATAGCTTGATCTAGATCATCCAGATACGACGGAAACCCTTCACCAGCTTCACGGAGACAAATTAAACCTGGTCAATCAGTCGGTTTTTCCTCCTAGTAATAACATTGCTACGGACGATAGTGGTTGTAGAAGCTGAGGACTTCGGCAGCTTGGTTTCGGCCGGAACTCTCCGAAGCATCTTCGGAAAACGTCAAGCTAAGACACCTGCCGATTTTGAACTTCCAATGTCATACACGGATGCGTTCTCAGGTCCAGCATACGCACTACTTACCATCACAGCCTCCGATCATGCTCAAGAACCACGGACCGTTGCAGAATCAAGTTGCAGTGGATATTGGGGCGAATGGGAAGCCGCGATGGATAAGGCGCTTATAGAATTATGCGCAAATGGAACTTGGGAGCTCGTCACGCCTCCAAAGGGTGCTAGTATTGTCACTTCCAAATGGTTTTTAAGATCAGGATGGCAGCAAGGGTGAGCTAGATCGATTCAAAGCTTGCTTATTTCCTCACGGATTCTAGCAGCGCTTTGGAGTGTACTTCGCGTCCACCTTTTTGCCGGTGTTAAAAATATACGGCTTACGATTTATCGTAATCCTAGCGGCAGTCTAGAGAGGTTAAATCTCGCCAAGTTGATGTACCTAACGCTTACCTCAAATCCGCCTTGGAAAAGTCAATTTACCTAAAGCCACCAGTAGGAGAAACGAACACCAAAGATGATCGAGTGTGGCTACAATAAAAAGGACTTTACGGTTTGGAGAAGAGCGAAAAGTTGTGGAATAACCTCGTTGCGCGTCCAAGGTTTGTAACGCTGCCGAATGGACCCATGTCTATACTTTCAGCAATGCAATGATAAAGTATGCATCGTGAGACTATACGTCGATGATGTTCTAATAGTTAGCCAAAACAACGATCTTCATGAGAAACTGATTCGCCAACATTCCGATCGATTCAATTTCAAGGACCTCAATGATGCCCGAAAAGGGCCTTGGAATCTGGATTGAATATGCTCAAGATGACAGCATCCATCAACAACAAACTACAGCCGACCTTCTTGCAAAATTTGGAATGGACCAGTGCAAGCCTTCGAAAAAACCCGTGGATGTCGATCATGTTTCTTCGAAGCACAGGTTCAACCGATTAATGAGACTAATTTTTTCGAGAGGCAATTGGCAGCCTACTTTGGATCTCAGATCGTACCTGCCCTGATATTGCTACCGCAACGAATTGCCTTTCTCGTGTCGTGTCGTGTCCAGTTACAACTCAATGGAGTGGTGTTAAGCGTGTTATATCTTACCTTAAAGGAGCAACAAACCATGGCTTGCTCTACAAATGTGGAAGCAGCAGCACCTCTCATGTTACGCCAGTCGTCTACTCTGATGCCAATTTGGCTGATGATTCTTCAAGTGCTAAATCAACAAGTGAAGCTGTCTTACAGCTTAACGGAATGAATATTTCCTGGTCAATTAAGAAGCAAACCACCGTTTTATTATCAACAATGGAAGCCGAATACGTTGCGGCATCTTCAGTCGTCCAAGCCTTCATCACTATTCGTCAACTACTTCAGGAATTTGACCTGTTGGCGCCGAGTGGGACGATCCTACGTCGGGTCGACAATCAATCCGCAAATAAGTCTATGGAGAACACAGTTACTACACAGTGGAACAGACATCATAATATCAAGTATCACTTCGTACGTGATGCTATTGCAAACAAGCACGTCACGGTCGAATACTGCCCGACCCAACAACAAGTCGCTGACATTTTTACAGCAGCAACGGATCGCGTCATCTTTGCTTTGTCTATGCCTCATGCTTCGAATTATGAGCTTTGCTCACGAACGAGTGTTGGATTAATTCCTGCAGAAATCACGCTATGTGAAGCTTAAAGGTCACGCATGTGAAACGAACGCATGACAGGCGATAATATGTTTTCATGAAACGAAATAAGCTAGGTTGTTTGATTCAACCTTTATAGCCACCACGGAGGATGCTCGGATGAATAGTTCTCCTGCGCATAGTGCATCAGCTTGTGATGGCAAACATGTATTCATTCTCTTTTCTATTCTATTGCACAATATACAATCTGGTCGTTAATACTGCCGTGCTGCTTAAGTCAACTCCTCACATTACCGTTATTTCATCAATTTTCTCATCTTCCTTCGCGTGTAGGACAAAAGTTGAACTTAAGCAGAGCTGGCTTCTTAATTCCTAGCTGATATTTCTCTCTCGATCCCTTATATTCAATGAAGGTACGTGGCGCTAAAAGCCTGGTATCTCAAGCACCAAGTAGTCCCATGAGGTTTGTCTTTTTGTGGTCTTGTAAAACATCGCTATTTGCGAGATGCATACGCGTGTGCACAATATTGCCTCGTACCTGATTGGCTCGATAAATATGAACCTGGCGGGAAGAGCGATGAGTTTATCCAGGGACAGGTGACGAAAGATCGGGTAAAGTAGATCGTGCATATCATAGGAGCTTAAGCTAAAACTAAAGAATGGACGTGTGTTACTTGTTTGGCAAATTCTAAACGGCTGGGTCCTTTTATTATTCGGCTAGTCATTTTGAAACTAGTCGCCTAATTTAATCAAGAGTAGACTCCTTTTGCAATATGCTGTAACTCCTCGCTTACTTGCACGTGCAAAGTTCAAAATGTCGATATTAGTTCGATTAGAGGTTTAAACCTACTCCAGCCCTTACTTTCTACTGACGGCGCACTTTTCCATGGAAAACGTCGCTTTTTAAAGTTATTTTGGGCGCGATAGTTTACGACAACTTTAACGGGACACCCTAAGATTGTACTAACACAGTACAAACTACCAACACTGAATCCAGTGTAAGTAGGGTGCCTTGTAACTTACTTACACGCTAAGTGCAGAGGAAGTAGAGATTATACTAATACACCTAGCATAGAGAAAGTTAAAAGTAAAAATGTATTTAATATCATAAAGTCCTAATTAGTATACCTTATTATTGTTCATAACTTCATTATATTAGCTAAATTTAGGTATGGTGACGTCTTGTTCACCATTCATTGCGCGCATCAAGCAGCAATTTTTGGGTTGATGTCCGGTTGATGACAATAAGTGAGCGGAACCCCTGGGTCACCCCAATCAATATTAATTAAACGGTCATATTTGTAAAAACATTTAACATGATCATATTAAAATATTCTTTTTGTAATAAAACATATTATGTAACAGGGTCATCCCGTTAAAATCACCCCCCTTAACCTATAGGCACACTAGTGACTTTCTTGATTGTGATCACCCTTAGGTCGCTTAAGAGAAAGAGAGCATTTTTTGGTTAAATCCATTATTTCCGACCTTTCCATCGCATGACGGGCAACCCAGTGCGACACGCGGAAAATTTTTGCAGAAAAAGCAGATGGAAGAGTGAGTGCAGCTGCAAGTGGTAGTTTGCTTGTTGCAGCAGATGATGAATAACCTGCTGCTGTTTCATCTTCTCCTACAGCACCTGTTGCATGCGAGTGATGAATCCTTGTAATATATCATCTACCATAGTGAGTCGTACAGTTATTCCGACACAAGGAAAAATGCGAGGTCGCCCAGATCACCCCGGCGACCGATTCCGAGTCATCTAAAGAGAATATCGACAAATCGGCAAGATGGGTAGGATGATGAGTATGAAAGCTTACCATTTTCTTTGACTCACCTGCACTTGCATAGTGCGGTTTTAACTATAGCTCACACCATCATGAGCGGGTGATCGTGATACCTAATATCTGGTTGGTAAGACACAGAAGGCTATAAAACGAATTGTGTTGCGTCAAGACGCTAAAGCAATTGTCAGAGAGTATTCAACATCTTTTCTGGAGAGACAAGCGATCAGCATCGATTAATATTAATTAACGTCAAAAGGCTTCATAGCACTAACAACAGTGCGGAGTTTGTTCGCGCTGAAGAAGGGAACTATTTAAATATATTCTTCCGGCATAGCTTTTATACTGGTAACATCAATCGAAATAAATACTCCCCGTTGTAGATTTGGAACACCTTTGCCCGTAATGGGGAAAAATTAAGGCGTAACGCCTGGCTGAGAAAGCATGGTACAATCCGTACTAGTTTTAAGAAGCCAGCCGGTGTAAATGTGAGTTTTTGTCAATTTACTCGTAAGGATAGTCTTCCTTGCCTGACGTGGGGTGACCCGTGTCCAAGTTGCATTGACAACTTGAAGCAATTCCAAAGAGATTTCTATCTTCTTTCTTCGCCCTGGGGTCTACCGCCAATTTCCGTTAATATTCGTGATGCATTTTTAACTTGCAATCTTTCTACCAGCGTCTCGGGCGCTGATTCTTTGATGGGCTGTTGGGATTATTAATTGCGCTTGTCTGACTAAACGACTAGGCAATCAACATCCAACATCATCTCGGACGAGGCAATTAACATTCAACATCATCTTGGACGAGGCTCTCAGCGTCATGAAAGGCGAATAGCTCGCATGCTGCCCCTTCGTGCCACAGTGAATGAGGATAAGATCCACTACCAAGCTTTGACCACCATGTGATTCCACTAGAGGTTGTGGTGGAGGAAGAAATATTTGGTCTGAATCACACGTCGGACCGTCAGTCGGAGTTCAGTATCTTCCTCCGCTAGTTGCATGAGGTTGTCGATAACATGCCTGTTGCTCGTAACACATTGGCGTCGAAGTTGCATCGGCATCGCGCTGACCTAGCTGATGACCGATCGTGATTTGCGTTCTCCCGATTAGAGAGCGAGCTAGCGAGTAAATCTCTTCTTGAGGACTGAATTTAGCTTGCTGTAATGTGTCGTCACTAAAGGACCAGATCGATGTGTTTGTTCGCGACCAAGAATATTTGGGGGGGGTTGTTGAGCATGGTGGTTGTTTCCGTTCTCAAAGAAGCCACTTCTTGACAGTATGGACGAAAAAAGTTCCACGAAAAATGTAGCATGCGTGCACATCCTACGTGGCAAGTATTTTGATTATGCATTGCCGTGGAGATGTAATACACAAAATGGTCCAGTTTAATTAGGTACTAGATGGCTATCACCCGTGTTAGTCACTACATGTTTAGTTAGATTTACCGTATACAGTAGGAACTAGTCGTCTAGATTAAAAAGAGAACGTGTGTTCTTCCAGTTTCATCAGTCGGACGATCTGTTGATCCACCGAATAAGCGATGTATTCTGCACGAAACAGACCACTGCTTTCTAATCTGCAGGAATTTTTATACTGACTCTGTTTTGTTTGTATCAGTGCGCCTAGTGCGCACTGTTAAGGAAATTTTATTTTCTTCAGCGATGTTTTCTTTAATCTATCATTATTGAAGATGATTAAGATATCAGCATCGTCTTCATCATCAGCAGCAACAGTACCGCCACAATTATAATTGGCTTTTTCGATGTCAATTAGATCGACATCAGTAACATTCAAGTCCACGTTAACTTCGACGCGTGATAAGTGCGAGACATAATGTTTTTTGCTTGAACGAGTCCCTCCCACCTTGGATCTTTCTTAAAGAGGGTGTACATGATGGCGTAAGACATTCACGAAGAACAATGAATGTTATGTGAATCATGCGCCGAGTTTCTGCTGGACAAGAACTCACATTAATTCTTAAACAAAATGGACGTATCCTCGAATTATCCCTTAGGACACAAACTGTGCGTTTCGTCCAAACATATCTTTCGATATGGACCGATTTTGACATCTTTAACCGTGTCTCAAGGGAATACGGTTTGCCAAAATCCATTCATGAGCCAAGGTCTTTGATCCGAGACTAGTTCACGGTGTAGTCCATGAAATAGAAAAATGGTGTCAATGAAGACACGAGCACATCCTCGGCTTTCATTGACTCCGGTACAGCAACAAAATGTACCATCTTGATGACGATGTAGACAAACCCAAGAATACCAGTATTCTGGTCAGCCTCCTCGGGAAACCCAAAAAATAATTTCATTGAAACGGATTACCAGCGCTCTGCCGAAACCGGCAGAGGCTGTAAAGATGCACATAACGAAGGATAAAGCCTTAATTAGTTACTAAACTTTGCAAGCGCTAAAGTGTTTGCGCACAAAATGATACTGGTGCCCCTATACCAGTCGCGACTTAAGGTGAGGAAGGTCTATCCACAACCGATATTGTCTTTTGGTAGTGCATCGTGACACACATACATTTGAGCACGCGCAAATCATTATGATTGGTAACGACTACTCAGGTTGTGTAGCCGCCAACGGCTGTATAATACATCAATAGTTGCGTGTTGTGTATCGATCTTCTTCGGATTGATAAATTGTCGGTAAATCCTTGAAAGATTTACGAGATGGATATAAGAAATGATCCGTTATAAACACAAAAAACTTATTTTTTGCGTAGTTTTTCCAAACGTTGTCAAAAGATGTCGACGAAGAAACACTAGCAAATAGTGTTACAATAGTGAGCTTATCCTCACTGTGATACTGTGCAGCCTAAAAAAAAATATCGGGTTGGCGCAATAACACATCATCGATGACGTCAATTGGTCTTGTTTCGAGATTTGTGGAGAAATAATACCCACGAAGAAATACATCCACCTCACCATTCTTTTCGAGAAGTGGAAGCTGTTATCGGCCATGCATAATGACGCATGGTCCGTACAAACAACAAACGGTATATCTACCAGGAGATATACCGAAACCTTTCGAGTGAGTAC
Organism: Hyaloperonospora arabidopsidis Emoy2; assembly: GCA_000173235.2. Lineage (NCBI taxonomy): Eukaryota > Oomycota > Peronosporomycetes > Peronosporales > Peronosporaceae > Hyaloperonospora > Hyaloperonospora arabidopsidis. The sequence continues at coordinate 156,354 of JH598070.1, forward strand.
TCCGTGTACAGGTGTTTGTTGTCATGCGCTAGAAAATCATGCTCAGCTGCTTGCAGCTGACGCACCGGATTGTAGACGACGCTTTCCGCTACGTCTACATCATTCTGCATTGGCGCATAGCCGATCATACAATCGCCGGCGTTAAAGGCCATGTGGAACGGTCTTTACTGATCTACAATCGCCAATATTGAATGATTTAGGTGACCACGACTAGACGGAGCCAGCCGATGTTATAGGATTTCGAAATTTTCGTGTGATAGCGGCGTACTTGCACTAACCCCGCGATTATGACAATATGATCGTGATCTTTCTTGTTTTACCAAGAAAATGTAAAGTGATCATGTAACACTGACTGTCAGCATTTCTTTGGTGAAATCAAGCACTCTTGATGTCATATCTAATAGTATTCGATGGAGTTTCACATACTTCTGTTCGTTTATAACCCGGTTATGGACAAAAATTCATCGAAGTAACTAGATGAGAAGTCTCGGAAATGGCTGGTGATACCACAACGGCCTATTGTGCTCCTATCATCTTCAACGGATTCGTTGCGCATCCGTTAAAGTTGATAGGGGCATAATTCAACCCTTGTGGTATCACCGGCCATTCCCAGATCATACACACTTGGGTGCTCATTCCTGTATCCGGGATGTTCCGTTCCCATATAAGCAAATGATAGAAAACCTTTCCATCCGATCCATGGACTAAAACATAGACCTCTTTGGCCTACTATCTATGATAAATTCCTTCCTTGATCATCAGTATTTGGGCCGGTACCGTTGAAGCATTTAATTTGTTTGATGAATCCACTGTCTTCCATTTTCCTGTGGTGTTGCGCTCAGGTAAGGTAGGAGATCAATGTGGGGAGGTTGACTATTTTGTATGACGCTGAACAGCGAGTCATATAAAATAAATCGATCACACGTACGTTTTCATGAGGCAGCGGCCACTGCATCATGACGCACCTCTTCAAGACCGATATAAGCTCGATTTCGTGTAGACTGCAAGTGTCCTTATACAACTCGCATGACACTTATTTAGTGTATACATCATTGCATTCGATCAAAGCCTTGTATAATTTATTTGCATGAAGTGACTCCCAGGATTGAGACGTGTATCGCTCTATACAAATCTTCTCATTGAGGACACTTTCGTCCATCGGTGTGATGCTAAAAAAACGGTCGCTCTCAGCAGCAACAATTGCCGACCGAATATTGGCCATTAATCGTCTTTTGTGATGAATATAGAGACCCGCTTGACTTTGCCATAATTTAATTTTCGCAAAAAGCGTTTGGATGTTAAGGTTGACAAAATTGACCTCCGAATTTAACTTCGGGGGCGCAATCAGATCTACTGTATAAGCACCTACACTTGATCCATTATCATAAAAGATATCCAGTGTCTCGACGATGGCTCGAGGGTTAATGCCTCCGGCTACTAAGGACTAAAATTGCAGGCTTCTGAGGACTTGTTTCCTTGGAAATACCTCCTTAAGAAAATTATTTTATAAGTACATGGATGATTATTCCGTCGACGTCCTCTAGGTGTGACTCTACAATCGAATCAGCTGTCAATATTGTATTAAATTGTTGCCTTTGCTGGAAAACCTGTATATTATTCCTTGGATGCTGCCCGCCATACATGCACCCATGTCCCGGTCGAACGACTTATTCGAGCGTTGGACCTTCGGCTCTGCCTCTGCATTTACGCAGCCTATGACAGCTTCCTTTTGAGTGTAGTTATGAGCTAAGATGCAGTCTGGTGCAGTCGTACTAACGACAATATCGCAAGTGAGGCCATCGCCCTCACCCGAACGTCATATACACGCTTGCGTACGCTCCATAACCGTCTGGTGTGGAAATTGATGAACAAGCAGCAAGAAGATAAACATTTCGACGCGACCAGATGACTTGTTTCTAGTACCGTTTGATCTACGGTAAGTCCAACGCACACTATGTTGCATATTGTAAAAGATTCCGACAAATAGGGCACATCTCTAATATACTAACTGTAAAACTTATTATATTTATATGGTGGAGACAAACAACTGCAAAGTGTATTCCACGATAACATAATCATTAAGCTTTTGTTGAAGCATGTCTGCCCAGTATACCTATGCTAATTCATAGCTGAAGTAAGCCAAATATTATATTTTATAAACGCTTGTACACTTCAATATCAAGATAGCATAGGAACATGAGCATTCAGTCATTGGTTCCAGCTAACACAAAGTAGGCCATGTCCACAGCAGTGAACAACTTCAAGAAAAGTTTTGCGTCGGAGTCCGTCACGGTCGAACAGATGAACATGTCTATTCTCAGTAACCATTCTGGTGCGTGCTTCGTCGCAGTAATAGAGAAGTTTGCCATGCACCTCGCCTATATCAAGGGTAGCAATGGCGAATTTTGGCAAAGAACTCCTTGATTTCCTATTACAGACAAGTGAAGAAATGGCTGCTCGGGTTCTTGCGTAAAAAAACCACTCGTGGAAGACAGGCTACTCGATATGGCGTGCAATCTGGAGAGACACTGCATGAAAAGAGTGAAGGGAGGACTCATGAAGAAAGCTGATTCGTGTACAAAAGGTGGTTTGCTGTTACTTATTGTCTACCTCTACATGACTGCCACGAGTTCGACGGACTACCAAGACGCAGTACTCGTGTGTCTAATGTGGCATGTCTTCGGCCAGGCGTCTGACCTATCGCTGGTCCTCAAGAAAGGTCTATCCATTAGCGCCAACAATGTAATATTTTTCGGCTGATTCGCGTCAAGACACCCGAAGAGCAAGGTCTTTCACTATTCCCCGACAACGAGACATTCTCAACATGTCCAGTTCATGCCATTTATGTAGCCCTGCTCATGTAGTACGCCCCATGAACTTCACTGCTTACACAACTTAGCACCAAGATTGATGATTCAGATCCTGCGAGTACAGTATCAATCCCGCTGTGGAGCTTCTTGAAGGTGGATGCCATGTTGATGCGGGATTTATTAAAGAATCGGCTTCTAGACCCGCAAACACTCGCGCTCCAGGGGTCCATAGGTAAGTGAATAGGATTCTGAAGAATTCGGCAAAGAGGGTAGGAGTGGAAAGTGAGCTGACTTTACACTCGTTTAGGAGTGGGGGAGCCCAACATGCAAATGGAAATCCTCAGTTGAACGCGCAATGGATTTTCGACCGAGGCCTTTGGAATCTAACAGCTACGAACAAGGCATTTTATTACATCTTCATCACTACTAATGACGACCAGAAGATCGCGCGGGTTTTATGTGGATAGGGTGCAAACGAGAATGTACATGTATCCAATCTATGTGCCTTCGACACAAATCTCTATCCAAAAGTTAAAGGGTTCAGGCGCTCATGTTTAGCACATCCAGCAACCTCAATGATAGAAGATTTTACGTTGACCAACGTGTCTTCGACTACTGTGGAGCAAACTTAATCCGCCACTACCCACGATTAAAATTTTGCTAAATGCAAGTGCACCAACAGTCAAGCGCATGGAGAAATGCGCGATCGCTGCAGATTGTCAATTAGAAGATATAATAAACTGAACGAAGTGAAGCACGTGGAAAAAAGAAATGGAAACAATTTGAGCAACGAATCTGACTTAAACCAACACAAAAAAGTCAAGCGACTATCAAGTTGCAAGCAGCTGTAATTAGCGGCCTTATCGAGACGAATAAGCGCTGGGAAGATCGAATTTCAGCAGTCGAATCCGAATTTAAGACGCCTAAAGAAGACGATGTTGATATATTTCTGCACTTCATTCATGTGAAGGTCCCATGGATGTGCGTGAAAAATTATGCGTCAAGAACAAATGAAGGAAAACAGCAGCGCCTAGCCTCTCGACGGTGTGGTATGAATGGTACACTCGCGAACCGCGTATTTGGATGTGTGAGGTTCTCGTCAGCAGGTGCCCAACTCTAGAAAGACCGTTGAATTCATAAAGCTACTATTCCTGGAGAGGTACACTCTCGATGAAAAGGCGGAGTATTTTAAGAAACTAGTGATGAAGTATGGAAACCTTGCAGAGAAAAGAGTATATGAATTTCTTCGACAACGAGGCATTGCGTCGCATAATTTCGGATCAGTTTTAAAGCACATGCGCAGTGCTCACAGAGAAGGAGCTTTGAACGAAAGATTTTCGTCTTACAATGCATTGCTTGCAACGACGCTATCACAGATCCACCCCCGCCAAAATCGCAAAACCTATTGAACATTGTATAAGACATTGAAATTACCTTCCATTTAGAACTTATCAATCAGGTACGGACAAGCACGTATACCTATGTTCTTTACGTTTAAATACAGTGTCAGCTCTTTTTCTAGTTCATATGTTTATATACTAACAATGAGCAGCAGTTTTCTTCTTGAATTCATTGCCTTAGTCTCTACAGGCGTCCTTCAATCTCTCTATGTCTAGCCACAGACTGCACATGAGACACTGAACAAATTAGCAGCAGCAACATCAGCGTCAGAGTGCACCTGCCAACCCTTTGACTATTAATTACTCCGCTTACTTCACGGGAGCTTGTATTCTCATCGTTACTGAGTGTGTACATTAATAAAGGCAATAACATATCATTTGGCTGAAATTGGCCATTTGAACGAAATGTCCCACACACGTACATGCCTGGACTTTAGTCTCGTATGTTAGAATGACAGCATCATAGCGTTGGACTTAACCTTTAGTCGCACCATACTCCCAGCCGCCAATCGATACTACAGGAAGAGCACTGTACTTGTACAGTATTTTGCTCTTCCTGTAGCAGCGTCCAGCAAAGATTGTGCCTCAACTGGTTTTGGCGCACGGCATGTATTGAGTGCCAACACATGCCAAAACGTTATACAGTGAGTAAGTTCTTAACGTCCAATTATAAACCTCCCTTTGTGTCAGGCACATCATCGTTCAATGCCAAGTAATTGCATGTGGCGCTCAAACTTAACGATCGGGAGTTGCTTCGCAACACAAGCTCACCAAGCCTTTCCATCCCACTGGAAGTTCACCGACGAGAGCAAGCTCAGCCACCTAAAACACGCGATTGATAGAAATAGGAAAAATTGTAGGCAAACATGTAGTGAAAAAGACAAATTAATATAACACGCGTCGCGCGCACGCGACACGAAGGATCCGTTACACTCCAAAACAAATAATATAGGAAAAAGCAGTCTTACCACTCCCTAGCGCAGAAACTTTTGCATGAAAGCGTGATGGGACTACTTGCTGTTGTAGAGGCGTCGAACTTTACAATATAATGAGCGATTGAGAGCATCTGCGGACGTAAAAGCTTCAATCTGCAAACCGTTTTCGGCAAAGCTTTAGAAAATCTTGCGCTAAAGAACACATAAGAACGATTGCGAACTATATAAATTAGGTAAATAGATGTTTAAAACCCGGTTATAGTGATATACTACCCTCAAGGCATGTCTATAAAGTAGCCAATAATGTAGCGTTGTATCAAACTGAGTTATTTTTAGAGAAAACTAAGGTGAAATTAACGGTTCCCTTTATCTGGCAACCAAACTAAATCAGAACTTAAATTTTCAGAATTTATTTAGTTCTCTGGACTTGATTACCTATATTAATGGTCGAGCACTAGAGCTTGCTCCCCTATCTTGTTATTTTTCAGTCGTAATCTGTAACGGCGTTACACAAATGGTTGTGATAACCAGGTATATTGGTGTGGTACACACAGAAAGAGATCAGTATCACTGATAAGGCATACTTTGTATCACATATGCTAAGCGATAATACCGTACCCTATCGGTTATGGTTAGAGGATATCTATCGTAATAGGGTCTTCATAGAGGTGACGTAGTTCTGTTGTGGTACACAAGAAGAACTGCGATGAGGACTATTCGATTAGGTAGCATAGTTTTAAGGTTAAAGACGTAAGTAAGGTTTATTATCGCTATAAATCAGTATATATATATATTTAGTTCCCTTTTGATCAGTTTTAGACACGTGTCTTTCTAAGACGTCTCTGGACGTAATAGTTAAGTACCTGAGTTAAGGCTAAGTACTCTTGGGCATTAGTGACACGTGATTCCTTGGAGTCGTAGTCCCCTGAACCAGGACCAGAAGCTTAAGAGCTTGTACATACACTTAGAGCTAAGTCTCACTAAGTCTGTAAGACTTGAGACCCTTGAAGTTAATACCCGCTTAGTTGATATACTAAGAGACTCTACGAGTCTAGAAGTCTTCCTATGACAAAGGAGTTAGGGTAGCTCCGCTACATAATCGATCTGTATCTTTATTCCTTAATTAATTATACTATACTACGAATATCTATGATGAGCCATCGCACACCATCCATTACTTTGCGCGTGTATAGGAGCGATTGGTAGTTTGTTGGTTGATAAGATAGGGGAACAAGTTCTGGAACTCGCCCTTTGATAGAAGTAATTCAGTTCGGAGATCTGAATCAAGTTGCAAAACACTATACAACAGCAGTCACTGAAAAATGAGTATAATGCTGTTACTGTCTGTATTAACCTAGTTCAGTATACTTGGGCAACGCAATCGGTTTGTGCTGATAAGCGTTCAGCATTTGCTTAGTTGATAATATTCACCATTGATCGATTTTAAGCCAATCACGTGCGTGCGTCACAACAGTGACCTAGTTAAAGAGTGACTTTAAGTATGCCTATATACCTATGAGGGGGGACAGGCTAGCTCGCACTTAGTACGTGTAAGGTACACCTAACCGCGTTATTTACAGACACACACAGGCACACCCGATAAGTACGATTCAAAAGTTCGGCATTCAACCGCACAATCACTGATAGCTTCACCTTAGGGCTCGCAATTATGTAACAGGATCACCCCATTACAGCTCTCCTATCTAACGTCAATGTCATGTATCGGGATCACCCCGTTACATGCCCCTAACGGTTTAGTATAGCTCCGTTATCGGATTGGCTACGCTACGCTACCAAAATCCTTAAATGATCACAAATCTTTTGCTTTCGTTTGATCAATACGACTTAGCGCCGTCAAGCTGTAAGCCTTTTGGTCACACCTGAATACTTTGACACCACAGTTATCTTCTCTGGCTACAGATAGCAGCGTAGCCAAAGATGTGCAGCTGTCAGTGATCGTATACTGTTGACATGATGAATTGAGTATAGCAGGTGCGACATCGACGAGCAA
>JH598070.1:163624-196579 GCA_000173235.2 Hyaloperonospora arabidopsidis Emoy2
TGACACCACAGTTATCTCTCTGGCTACAGATAGCAGCGTAGCCAAACAAGATGTGCAGCTGTCAGTGATCGTTAATACTGTTTGACCATGATGAATTTGAGGTATAGCAAGGTGCGACATCGACGAGCAACACTCTACGACTGTAGTAAATTGTCCAAGATAAAAATCAAACGATTCCGTAACACTACGTCGACCACGCTTCTGTGAACATCGAGCGACAGTTCCACTCTCAGGAATCTTTTGCGGCTGAGGACAGTCGTCGGATGAAGGGCGACGGTCGACCGCCATTCTTTTGACGAGATGGAACGATCCAAACGCTAAAATACCGATGAGCTGCTTACCGCCTAGAAAAAAGCACACCATATCCAACCCTTGTCGTCTTTCCACATGTTTCTGCTGGGCACTCTACCAAGCACTTGTGGACAAAAGACAATGGAATCGTAGTCAGCAGCTCAGCTCAGCCACCATTCATCCGAGTCTAGAATTGCAACCTTCTCAACAGAGTACCACTCCGTTCATCTGACCTGCAACATTTATATAGATAGACGCGTTAATGTATCCCCAGAAGCCCCGCTCATGTGCACGTCACTTCGTGCCTCCGATAAAATCATACTCGTGATAGGAAGCAGCGCGAATTGTCACGGCTATGGCAAACTTCATGCGAGTACTGACACAATTGTACTAGGAAAAGTACCGAGCTCTCCTACTTAGTCACAAGATGAAGGAGACAAACAGACGAGATTGATCTAGTGCCTGTGCTGGGCCGTCTCCTGAAGCACCATTCACTTGAACGCTTTCGTTCGACTACCCTCAGTCTTCAAATTACCACATCTACGACGTCTACCTCCTCACCAGATGCTTCACATTGTCCTACTTCTTGTCGTCATCTTTTACACCACCGCCACTTTTCGCACATCAATACACTTGCGAGTCCATCCGTTCCATGAATGGACAATAGCAATGCCGTGTCTAATCGTTGTCAGTAACTTGGCTACGGTTGACTCGATGCAGACTTCACGCCATTTCGACAAGAGCGTTCTAAACAGCGATAATGACTGGTCAGAAAGCTCCCTCCATCGAGCTCATTTAGTCACCGAAGCAGCCGATACAGAGGATCGAGATCTGGTCGGCGACAATAGTGAAGACAGTTCCGACTCGGACTCGGACGATGTGCCAGTATCAGGCTCGAGTACCGCATCTGCAGCATCCACCACGATGTTGGAGTCCATGAAGGCGGCATTCAAGCTCGGTAGCGTGCTCAATGCGACTAGCACGATTACACCTACTTATACAAACTGGGTGGGAAATGCACTTAACTCGTCGACCTCCTCGGGGTGCTGGCGCCGAGCTCACATTGCAAAGACGTGTCCCCATGGGTACGAAAGCAAGCTGGGAACGTGCTGGATGCGGTGTCCGTATTCATACCCTGTCGAGTGTGGACTCGAATGTCTTCGGCAGAACGACCAGTGTGCACTTGCCCTCTTTTCCAAGGTAGCAGCTGTGGTTCAGACGACAATGGGGCTTTCGTCGTGGAGTGTGTACGGCAACATGGCGAAATGGTCAAAGGGGTTCAAGCATGCCTTCAGATGCACCAAGTACATGATCAGTCTCACCAAGTCACTGGTCAAGTTTATACGGTATTGGAGAGTAAGTGCTCCACAAACGACAAGCGAAGAGATTCTACAAGTCATGTACCAGATTGACAACGTCATCATCGATATCCCTGTAACTATCGCGTACTGCAGGGGAGGCAAAGTGTCCGATGGCGTCAAGTTTGCTGACAGTCTACTCACGACGGTCGAGTATCTGTTGCGTGAAGTTCTCTACTATGGAACAGAACTTATCTCGAATTGGGACACCTTTGCAAGTTTGATGAAGAACATCACACTCGGGGACTCCATTGCCTCTTTGAACAAGACGGACATCTCGTCCCTCAAGTCGGCGCTCAAGTCCAGCTCAACGTGTGGCTACGACATGAAGCGTCTTCTGGATCGGACGTGGATGACCGTGGCAGAACTGCGTCGCCTGAATCCTGAAATATCAAAGGACGGCATTCGCGTGATCATGAGCGAGTCAAATCTCGTACTGAACGATATTCCTATCGCGACGAATAACTGTATGGTCGAACTGCTGGCAAAGTCAGATGATGCGACTGCATACGCCATACGTGACACTCTGCGCAGAACGTTTGGCGTCATCGTGGAAGACTTAACCGAGTCGGGAACGAGTCGCAACGGCACTTATCTCACCGCTACGGAGTACGCTGTATTCATTGCCGATCGAGCTATCGCGTTCTGGTCGATTTGGGATCCATTTTATCTGTCATCCATAATTTCCGAGTACTTCGAGCCGTTGTGTAGTCCCACTGAGTTCATCGGGGAGATCGATGATGGCGATGTGACTATGGCACTAGGTATGTCAATTGTCCAAGACGTTTTCATGAATAGTGACGGCATGTGGACCAAGGTCGGAGACGGCTCCATCACCATTACGTTCAACAGCGTTGACACAGAAGATGTGACAGTCAATATCAAGTCCGGAGGCGACAAGATCGACGAAGTTGATGTGCCAGCAGGTGAGACTGTGACGTGGCAGTCGAATGTTACTGCATTGGGAGGGAAGACATTGTACTTGAATCGCTGGCGTTCAGGATTTCTCGGTATTCCCGGCACTGCAGGCGGGTCGCTGCTTTTGTGGATTCCCCGATCAACTCAAGGCGGTAGTCTGCGACTTACTGCGATGCTGAATAAAAGCTGACGTTCATGCGTAGTGCTCTATTGGGCGCTGTAGCAACGGACTGTAAGCAAATATTTATAAGGTGAAACATAATCAAGCTACTCTGTATCTCATCACTGGACGATGCTTACGTGTTGGTGCACGTATACATGTACGAACTGCTAAACTTGCCGCTCTTGACACCACATTGTGTTAAGAGCGAAAGCAGATCGGTCATTTATTTTCTCTCAACGAATGTGGCTTGAGCTAGAATTGAGTACGTAACATGCCATGTTGTGAATGCTGGATCGCAGCTCGAGTTCAATGTGTCATATGTCCTTCCTACCTCTGGCACTTACGAGATATTGCATCTTGTGGCGTATTGACTGTCAAGATCAAAGTAAGAACGGGTTAGGAGTCATTCTTTTACGTCCCCCTTGACAGCAATGGCTCCGCCACGAAAACTTTCGGATTCTTTACAAAGCTACTATCGGATTTCTGAATGGCTTAACTTTCAACAATGGTAGCGGGTGCACATGCAGGCGTAAAGATCAATTGAGCTACCATGTCTATCCTGAACTGTTGAATATGATAAAGCATGACCTCTGTTGAAAACACGTTAAATCACCGAGCTCTTCTTACTTTTTAGATATTAAGCAAGTTTTACGTGCTAGTGCTCGAGTCGCTAACAAACCAGTAAGGCAATTGTCTGTACCTGTGCTCTGCCTACTGATTCAGCAACTAACATCGAGCTTTGACATCGTCTTGACGCTCTATTAATATATCTTGTATTTACTTTAGTCTCTATGATACGATATATCACACCACTCTACACTACAACAACTATAACACATAACTTAGCTGTCGTTAAGCCTCGCGAGAAGCTGTAACTTGCCCCCTTGTCTCGATCGAGGCACCCACAGCAACAACGAGCCATCGTCCAATCCAGGAAGACCCAAAAAGCCAGGACGCCACCGGTCTAAATAAAGCGTTTTCCCTTCCAAAGCTTTCACGGTTGATGTCCATGTGACGGTCGTACCCGCCGCGACCTTCACTTCATCAATTTTATCACCCCCGGATTTGATGTTGACGGTGACGTCCTTCTTGTCGGTGCTCAGGAACGTGATAGTGACGGAACCGTCACCAATTTTGGTCCAGGTACCGATGCTGTACTCGAAAGCATCATCCACAGTCTTCAACCCCAGTGCTTCTTCAGCAGTGCCGTCGTCAATCTCGCCGACAAACTCTGTGGGGCCGCAAACTGGCTGGAAGAACTCGAACAACGCGCCACCAATATTTTTCTTTTCCCAAATAGCATAGAACGACCCTACTTTGTCAGCGATGCTGTTCGCGTACTGTCGTGCTGTCAGGAAAGTACCGTTGTTACTTGTTCCAGACGTGATCAAGTCTTCCATGATACCCCCGAAACCCTTGCGCAGTGTTTCTCGGGTGGCGTAAGCTTCAGGTACGTCGGACTCGGCAATCATTTCCGTCATGCAGTTGTTCGTCACAATGGGGATGTCGTATAATGCAAGGTTTGACTCGCTCATTGCAACACGCATGCCATCCTCTGATATCGTCGGGTCCTTTCGACGCATCTCAGCCACCAAGATCCACGTCCGGTCCAGCATTCGCTTCATGTCGTACCCACAGGTCGAATTGGACTTCAATGCCCTTCGTAAAGACGTAATGTCCGACGTCTCCAACCCAAGAAGTGTCCCTCCGAGGCCAATCTTTTTCATGAAGGTCGTGAATGCTAACCAATTGGTGGTAATAGCTTCGCCTTGGGAGATAATTTCTTTCAGCACCAGCATAATCGTGTTCAGCATTCTGTCCGCGAATTTGGTCTTATCATCCACTCTGATCCCCAGGCACGAAGCAATAGTCACTGGGATATCGAAGACGACGTTGTCCGTTTGATACATCAATGCCAGTAGCTGTTGCGAAGTCTTATCCGGGGCTGACACGCGAACAGTGCGCACGTACTTGGACAACGCTTTGACCAACCCCATGATCTCTTTGCTGCACATGTATGCAATCCGGATCCCCTTCGCCATCAGCTTGAACTTCCCATACGCGTCGTATGTAGCGACAGAAAAAACTGCTTGGGCGACACCTGAAACTTTGGTGATGACTTCGAGTGCACAATTGTCGTTTCGCCGTATACACTCCATGCCACACTCAATCGGGTATGTGAGTGGGCATTGTGCCCAGCACATTCCGAGCTTGGCATCAAAACCCAAGGGACACGTCTTGGCAATGTGGGCTTTTCGATAACAAGCTGTGGTGGATGTAGTACGGAGGAACTTGCCAATCCAGTTCTTGTTTTTAGACTGAGTTGTACTGAGTGCACTGAACACATCACCATATGCAAAGCCAGCATACTTGGAGTCACTGCTGTCGGAGGAGTCACTGCTGTCGTCGTCGCTATCTGGAGATCCCTGGTTGGCTCGGCCATTCTTGATGTTGATGGTGTTGGCATACGATAACTTCATCGACTCTAGTTTTGCTGCGATACCTTTCGCACTGGTAACGGCGGCTGTCGCTTGTACGTTCCGAATTATTTCTTCAGTTGCCCGAAATGCGTACGACGGAATCGATGCCGGAGCACAAAACGCCGCGAATTCGAAGATGAGCATTAGTACCAGTAAGGCCTTGGTCATTACTGGGTTTTTCTAAAGCGCGTGCGGCGCAAGCCGCGACAGGCGACGGAGGGTGCAAAAAAGAGAATGAATTATCGCTCGATCAAATCGCCGAGACCGTCCCTTTTGCGGCGACGGCATCAGTTACTAAACGTGGGTTGCGTCCTGTCACAAAGCCATAGAAACGCCAAGTTTCGCGGAGAGTGCGACTTCCTTTTCTTTGTTTGCAAGAGCTCGCTCGAATGACACGTTCGCTTGGTCAGCTCAAAGATTGGCGTCAGCAAGCGCAGAAGCTGTACGCTCCATGTAACAAAAGATCGTTGGTAATGGTAATCGAGTGAGCTTGATTGATGGAGCCCTTGCTGCAAGTCGCAGCTACAAGGCAGGGGCTGCGATCGATCATATCTCATGTGACTGCCCCATGAAGGGGCACATGTTAAGCTGGCAGTTACTGCTCGACTGAATCTTATAGATCCGCCGCTGCAGAATATACAGAGTCTGTGCTAACACAAGGCGTCAAGGAGTCTTACCTGCTTGCATGAATCTATGAGACACACATGCACTGCTCAATTTTCGCAGTAGGGCGTTGTTGATACCTTATGCATAGATGCTGACACTTGTCACCGTACATGAACTTGTACGATCATTTTTATCCAGACGCGACTGACTGCCTCTACCCACCGAATTCTAATTAGATAAGATTAAATATATAAGATTCCTGCTAATACTCTGCTGTGAGTAATCGAATCCTGAATTGTATCCGACTCTCGTAGCATGCAAGATAAGGCACATGTTTTACGTAAAACAGCTGGCTTATGGCCGGTGGATATGGCCACCACTTTCGTCCCCTCTACTACACAAGACGCTGAATCTGCCGCATGAAATGCCAGCTCAGATTCGTTGTTGCAAAAGAACTGAGAGGATTCAGCGCAGTACTACATGCTGATGCGGTGGTCGCACTAGATCCATTGCCCCCGAGTTGTTCATTCACTGAGCTTCAGGCGCTAGACTAATGCAAGTACCCTACGACTGGGTGCGCTTTCTGCTTCTCATTGCCGTCTAAATATCGATACACATTCGCTTGTGATCGGTGTTTCGACGCAAGCGGTTCCACCCCTATAGCTATCGTCGCAGAGTGGCAGCGAATCTAAGCATGTAAAGTCGTGTAGCAAATCATCATAGAGTGATGGATGGGCTTTTTCTGCAATTTGACGCAAGCATTTGCTGATCGCTCAAAGCCAGTACTGTAGTCCAAGGGAAGCATTGGTGATGAGTGGTCGGATCCGTCATGAAAATTTTGTCGGAATAAGCGCTTAAATAGAGTGATCCGCCTTCGTTAGATTTCAATAAGCGAGCAGCAGTACGAGCATATATAAGTCAAGTAGCGACTATAATCCGTAATTCGCGTCTCTAAGGTCAAACACAGAAACGACCTGCCGCATTTACTCTCAGTAAACTCGAACACATACAATGATGCCTTGCTTCGACAACTTCGAGAACCAAATGCCTCCTGACAAATGTAGGACCTTATACTATATTTATACAAGAGCTTAAGGACTGGGTAGGACAGCAATAATGCCATTTCCTCTATCCTGTTTCTATCGTATTTCTAATCTATATAGTAGCAGCGACAGGTAGCTTTTTTATAAATGTGAAAAACGTTTTCCAGATTATTAGGGTCCCGTTCTCCACCCGCCACAAACGTCATCCAACCACCACCACTATATTTATCCACCACTATATTTATCCACCACTATATTTATCCACCACCTTCGCACATCGTCGTGCTTCTGAGTGGTCGAAAAGACAACGCAACAAGATGTCATTCCTGCATGTCGTTGATGTGTCCATTTGTCCACGTACACAAATCGTCGTATTGCAGCTGAAGGTCAGTGCAGAGTCACCCGATATACAGAAGAGATATTATGACAGCCATGTAACCATGACGTTTTACTATAAGCAAAATCCTTGGAAAGTCCCGAGTCAGGAATCAAGCACTAGTAAACCTAGGGCGCACCGTGGCTGGTAACCGTACGGATCGTTAACCCTCTGGGGTAGCAATGTAGAAATTGTGATGCACGTGTCATGTGTAGCATAACATTACTTGTGGATGATGCAATTTCTTTTGTACTCCCTCTAGCGGATGTTAAAAGTCGACACATGCATGGTGACAAGGCATGGAGGCCCAGAGGTGGCATTGCTGCCGCGAATATAGTAGTGACTTCCCAGCAACTAAGCATTCCTGTCGACAAGTAGTCATATATGACAGAATCCACTTCGACGATTGGTTTGACTGTGATCGTTTCGAGGACGCACGAAATGTTTCTATCCGGCACGTTCGGCCTCACCCCCCCCCCACATCACCCAAATCCGGTCCACTAAAATGTATTTCTTTATGGTGGTGTGCTGTGTTTTCTCTACACTACTACGCGCTCGATGGGTTTGTGTCGACTAGCGAGCCGATTCCCTGGTTCAGGTTTTTCTGACGTCTTTCATAGAGGTCTGCGACGACGGCACTCCCAAGGGCACATAACCCGTGGTCTCCATGTAGTCTCGGCAGGCTGGCGTCTTTCTACATCTCTTGTTTTTGTTCCTTTGCAGACTGATGTAAAATAATAGCCGCGTCGCAACCTGATACCCAAACTAACCTGATATCGTAATCAGACCTGGTACGCATTATGATCACTATGCTTGCTGGGGCACCACGCATAGCCTTTCATCTTTCTACACCATTGCACCGAGGGAATCGCCCAACAGTTTACAGGTATTTTTTTATGGAACATGAAAGTTTGCTTTTTGGTGTAATGTAGTGATCAGGAGTCGTGTCCGGACAGGCCAAGGAAACTCAAGTTTGCGGATGTACCGCAAAGACTAGACCCCATGTTCGGATATCGCGGCAAATCGACCGTGGTATTCTGATGTAGTTGCATTCATTGTTTTAGCGTTCAAAAGACCAAATTTCTGCTACAAATAGAAGGTTGCTGGGTGGTTAACTTTCGGGTATGAAATGGATGATAATGCCCCTATTTAATAAATGGAGTGGTTAATGAGCCTTCGGTTTTCGCAAATGAGCCTTCACCCTATCCATTATTCAAGTAATTGGATTTAAAAGGCCCCTCGATTACCAAATTGTATTGTTGAGCTTCTTAGAACTAACGTATGTTCATCTCATCCATCTCATTTCACCTACTTAATCGTATCTACTGGCATGTGGCAACGTCTCGTATCGAGGGCGCGCATATGGCTGTCAAGAAGTGGATGGATGTATCCACAGGTTAGTAGCATTATGTTGGTCGTCGTAATGAAACTCCAATCAACCACACTATACATCTTGTGTTCGTGATTGATATAGAAGCAGTTTAAAGCACTCTATTAAAAGTATTCTGTCATTTATCTTTCGCTATGCCTTTATTTACTTCTCAACCCATTAACCTTCCTGTCCACTCGATTCGCAAATGCCGTATATCGTGTCGCACAGTGTATTCACCCCAAGAACACCAAGTCAGCGGCAGCCCTTCCCATCGTCCTCCGGCGCGCGCAATCGTATTAACGAAGACACTCTTTTCCAACATCTTGTTCGAATGGCTCTCGTACAACCTCTCAGAGCTGGTCACGGTAAGCGTTTCAGGAAAACGGGTGTTGTGTAGCACTCAAGCGCAACGAGAGGGTGAGCAGCACAAACGACGTATCTTCCATCGACCATTTACTGGCCTTCAAACCCAAATTACTTGTTCAATGTATGGGGTGAAAGCTCATTAGCCGCTCCCGTAATAAAAGCTCATACATCTTGCCGTGAGTTTCAGATTATCGAATCAGACGAGTCAAAATATGATCGTTTTTACAATTTGAGAGTGATAATCGATATTTTAGGGAGTTAATATAATCACACCCTAATTTATTGCATTCACACGCTTTGGCAAACCTATTCGCACTCTTTTGTTAAAGGGAAAGGTTAAACGTACCGGTCCCGAGCGGGTCATTGTACCGGCGATTTATCCAGCTTATTAAATATGATAATTCTTACCCTAATTCTATTAATCAGCATCTAGTTCTGATGTATCCACAGTTTAACTGATCCAATAAACCATCTCGACCGTATTTTATCATCTTCATCTGACACTTTCCCTCCTCTACCATCACATTCTCAGTCTTAGTGACAAGCATGAGTAATGAAGACAAGCAGCAGCCGCAGAATCTGACTCTGCTAATACAGCCCCCAACAACCTTTGAGCCGTGGAAGTGCTCATCTCCTCTTGTGGTATACTTGTACAAGACCCTGGAAGAGGCAAAAGGTGCTGCGATATCATATGCAAATGATGAAGGGTTTGCTCTCATTGTTAAACGGACTTGGGAGTGGGGTACGCCGCGCAAAATTAGGAAGGCGTTTCTCAGGTGTGCTCAAGGTGGTTTGCCGCGTAAAGGAAGCATGTGTGTTCCGAGACAGGCTTCGACTCAGAAGGTCGGCTGCCCGTTCGAGATCGTTCTCATCTGCAGCAAGGGGGATGACGCTGCTTTATGAAAAATGCAGGCCATGAACGGAAGTCACACTGGTCACCTACCATGTACCAAGGTGGAGCAGTTTAAAGCACTTCCAGCTGCATGGCGTAGCACTGGACACCGGAAATTTACGGATAGATTCTAACCCTTCGACGCTGAGGAGCCACACCCCGCATTATTTCAAACAAGCTTAGTGATGATAGTGTGTGGATTGGTGGGCAAGACATAAAGAACATCATTCGAAAGTACAAACAGGAGCTTCAAAACGGAAGAACTCCAATCGAGGCCCTGTGTGCACATCTCCGGAGTAAAGACATCATCTTGGAAGCAATGTTTGATGATAAAATGAACCGCCTCACCCACCTGTTCTTCCAGCCAGCGGCTTGCGCTGCTCTGACGCACATGTACGGAATCCCGCTGTTCATGGACTGCACTTACAAGACAGATTTATACAACATGCCCCTAATGCCTGTTTCCAGCGTCACGGGAACCGATGACACGTTTTCATCATCGTTTGCTTTCCTACGGAACGAGAAGATATGTGATTACCGCTGGTTGTTGACTCAGATCACTAGAATTCTTTCAGGGAAATGCCCACCCGCGGTGGTCGTCATCGACCATGAAAATGCTTTGGTCCGGGCATTGGAATATGAGTGGCCTATCACTGCAATCCTTATTTGCCGCTGGTGCATCGGAAAGAACATTGCAGCCCATTGTAAATAAGGTGTCCCGGTCGATGATTGGAACGCGTTAACGAAAGGGTCGGGTGGGGGTTAGTGACCAGTCGAAAGATTATACAATGGATGACTTCCATTGTGCATGGCATCGATTCAAGAACGACTTATTAGAGCCAATTGCCAATGAGGCACCAAAGATCACTGCCGATGCATCGACAGCCGTTGCAGCGGAGACACTTGCGTTGATGACGAAGGCATCTAGCGCCATGTTACAAAACACGACTCTTAATGGTAATACCGTTATTGCCGATTCTACAAAGGCTAAGGCTGCCATTACTGCAGCTACTGCTTTTTGTGAAAAATGTATCCGAACGAAGCTGAATTACATTGAGCGAAACAAGGTACCACATGCTCATTACTTTGCAAGTTATTCGATTATTCAGTACCGGCATTACGGTTATACGGTCACATAGAGAATGGAAGGTGCCCATTGGGGGCACATCAAGCGATTTTTGAACCGTGGAGCGAGTGCAACGATCGTTGATGTGTATGAACACATCACCACAGTTGCGACCGGAGGTTAACAAGCATCAAGTGTACTTTGGAGGTCAAAAGGGCATCGATTATCACCTCGCTTTATCCCACTGACCTGTTCAGCGCAGTTCATAGACGGATATCAAGGATCGCACTGTGGAAAACTCACAAATGTATTCAATGGCGATTAGAGACATGCTAACACACTCAGATGATGACAAAAGCAACACACTACAGCAGTGCCGCGGTTACATGGGTAGGGTTCACGGCTTGCCCTGATCGCACGTTGTAGGCATCTCCTACAGCAGAAAATACCGTTGTCTGTTAACCACTATGAGTCCAGGTGGTATTTATCCGAGGTCAGCAAGGTCCTCAGTATCGACACCATCATAGAAGAACCATTCTCAATGATTCGGGAGCCAGCGGAGGAGCGTGGCCGCGGAAGGCCAAAGACTCACCAGCGCGGGAAAAAACGTCTCCCATCAAAATTTGAGCATGCGGAGAAGGAAAGTCGGAGAAGGAAGCCAACGTAATCGCAAAAGTCAACGCCATTGCAGGCGCTGAAAGCATCACAGGCGCCAGAGGAGGAGATTGCAGCGGCAGTGCATCCCACAGTGGAGGAAGAAGCGTCACAGTATGTTCCAGCCAATCAGCGCCGGCGTTGCGATAACTGTGGGTAACTGAGGCAAAAATAACGAGGATGCAGAACGTCAGTGTCAGTTAATGTCGATAGCAACATCAGCAACGGCATTGTAAGGAACATTACCGGCAGAAAAGTCACGGTCATGGCATGTGAGAATCGCAGCGGTAGTGCCATTGAAAATGACAGCAGCAGCGTCATTTTGATTGCGTTACCGGCGGCGACATTGCAGGACCTGGTCATGAACTGTGTACAGTAAGTGTTAGTACAGCACGGTTTGCCACTGACGGGATCAACGGGGACACCGTTAGAAAAGACACCACTCACCGAGACGAAGCCATCGACGACGCCAATGCCAACAACAATACATCCAGCTTCAAAAGAGGCCAACTTACAGGTATGTTTAGACCAGGCTTCGGCGGCAATGGAATCTCACAGGCGGGTTTCAGGCTAAAAAATTAAAATGACTGGAAAATTAGTTAATGTGCATATACGTTCACAACAGGTACTGTGTGATTTATAGGAAATATAACACTTCAACAGTGATAACATATAGGCAATTTCGATGTGTTTCATCATAATCATCTCTCCGTACCTCCATTACATCTCCGTTTGTAGCTCATCGCCCGCTGGCAATCGTCCCCACCAGCAAATGCGTATACAAATTGGACTTGGGGGGAATCACAATTAGGGAAGATACATCAGAATTAGGTGCTGATTAATAGAATTAGGGTAAGAATTATCATATTTAATAAGCTGGATAAATCGCCGGTACAATGGCCCGCTTGGGACCGGTACGTTTAACCTTTCCCTTTGCCAAATCAGTTATTGCACCCTTTTTTCTTTTACTCTTTCTCGAAATACAACAATTCGAAGAATTTTTATCTTATATTCCGTACTTTCACTTCACATTCTTCTCCGGTTTTTTCTCTCTCAACAGGCTTGTAACTTAAAGGTCCATGTGAGATAGACCTTGCAATTTAAGCTATTACAGTGCTACCTCAGATAACGTTTCCCCGATAACTAATAACCTCCGCTACTTTATAGGATTGGACGTCCACCGGGGTTGTTCATTGGTGTCTGTATATATATCTTAAGAGGGCCACCCTGAAAAGCTCTGATGACGACATTTCGTTTATAATACAAACGTATTCTGACCATCTACTATATTATCGAGTAAATAGACCATCGTAAAACAAAGTACACATAATTTATGCTTCTCAACCTCTAGTTGTACTTAAATGCCTGTTATGTACAGCGTTGCGTGAGCACTGCAGGTTCACTGCTTTAACATCACTTTACTTGCTATTTGCCACCCTTTGTAACCGTTTAATTGTTGTGACATAGCCTCGGCAGTGTCATCTTGTCAAGCGCATGACAAGATTCGTCAACAGAAACAAACATCTCTTCTGTAATCTGGTTAATGCCTTCCATGTTGCTTTTAAAAAGGGAGGTCAGAGGTACGATATTGTAGGTGATATGCGATCAATAAACCTTATTTTTAAAACGTACAACAAAATGATCTGACAATTTCGGGGGCTTCAAATCCAATTATTTGTTTGATGTATGGGGGGAGGCTCATCAGCGAAACTGAAGGCTCATTAGTGGTTACCTTGTAATATTATTTTATTTGTATATTTTATGTTATTTAATTGGTAAGACAGGGAAGCAAGCTCTGGAGCTCACCCTTTGATATAAGTAATCCAGTTTCATAGAGCTGAATCAAGTTGCAAAATATTATACAGCAGCAGTAATCGAAGAAGGAGTATGATGCTGTTAATGTATGTAATATTAAACCAGTACATTATACTTGGGCAACGCGACCAGCCTTTTCTTATAAGCGTTCAGCATTTGCTAATGTGATCATATTTACCTTTATCAATTTTAAGCCAATCACAAGCGTGCACCACAATAGTGACCTAGCCAAAGAGTGGCTTCATGGCCTGTATACCTAGGAGGGGGACCAGCTGCATCGCACTTAGTACGTGTAAGGTACACCTAGCCGCGTTATTTACAGACAGACACACACAGATAAGTACGATTTCAAAAGTTCGGCATTCACCCTGCGCACAGTCTCTAATAGCTTCACCCTTCGGACTCGCAATTATTGTACCCAATACGCTAAGCGTTAATACCGTACCTTATCGATTACGGCTAGACGGTACCTATCGTAAAAGGTATTCTAAGGACGTCGTTGTTCTGGTGTGGTAACACCAGGAGAACCTATATCAGGGTTCCTAGATCAGGTAATATAGGTCAAAGGTTAGATACCTAAGTGAGGTTTATTATCGCTATAAATCAGTAAATGATTCAGTTCCTCTTTTGATTATTTAAAGACACCTATCTTGAGAAGTCATCTTTGGTCGTAAGAGTTAAGAGTCTGCATTAAGGCTAGTACTATTGTATCAGTGTTATGTGATTTCTTGGAGTTGTTCGTCCCCTGAACCAGGACTAGAAGCTTGCGAGCTTGAGTGGTAACCCAGAGTTTAGTCTTGTTAAGTCTATAAAGACTTGATACCTTTAAGTTTATACCCGGTTAATTTAACACACCAAGATACTCTACGAATCTAGAAGTCTTCCTCTGACAAAAATAAGGGCAGCTCCTCTACACGAGGCATGCATAAAACGATCCGTGTGGCGTGTGGCTGCAAGTAATAAAGTGTATTGAATAATGCAGATTTGTCGTGCCCATGCTAGGAAGGATGCCTAGTTTGTTTTTCGACTGGACATTTGCCAAGTCAAGTTCAACTACGTTAATACAAATATTAGCATGCGAACCTGAACGAGGCCCCGCATATAACAAGCCTGATGAAAGACACCCCTTGAATAAAAACATGTAAAATCATTCTAAATGATTTTTACATGTTTTTATCCAAGGGTTGTCTACGTAGTAAACGGGGTGTCCAAGTTGTCTATCCCTTACCCAATTATTAGCAATAAGCCAAAATTAGAACAACTTAAAAATCACTCGGTCGCCTCTATCCCAAAACAGACGTGTCTGCGACGGTATCGCTTTATACATATGTTCAACGAATTCATTTGTTCTTCTATTTTCTTCTTCCGAGTAAGCCGCGACTACTTGTCCTTTTATTCGGTTATATCTGTTCGTTTTCTTTGAGTTATTCTTCTCCATTGCACTAGACAACCAGCGTTTGTGCGGTGCTGAAGGACAAGTTCGCACGCCGTTTCCTGAATGACGATACATACAACGACGCTGAGCAACGAGAATATGCGCAGATGTCTGCTTCACGTGCTCAAAACCATGAAGGAGCCGTTTGTTCGAGCTGACTTTTAATCCTTTTGCTAATCTAGATGGCCGATATGTGCTTGAATTATCTGTTGTTTATTTACCATTATTGTATCGTAATGGATAATGTTAGTTACATGATATTTACATTATGTAAACATAATGAGCATATTGTGTGAACAAGATTCCTCTTAAAATGAGATAGGGAGCAAGCTGGAGGCCTTTAATATAAGTAAAAATTTTCAGCGAACTAAATCAAGCTCTGAAATATTTACAAGCCCTTTTGGGTGGTTGTCAGCATGGAAAGATGGGCTTTGTGTTGCTCTTAAAAAGAAAGTGCTGATAAATTGTTGTGCCCAAAATATATCTAATCATTGATGTTTGTTGACGTTTGTTGATGTTTCAAAGAAACGATTGAGATCCTGCTCGGTAACGCTGTCATCACAAAGTAGTGCCGACGACATATAATTGATTACAGAAACAGAGAAAAATAATTGCAGGATCTTAGTCTGCCGCCTGTAGAGGAAGTGACGATAACATCATACTACTTTGTTTATCAAATACCAAAAGAAAAATTACTTAATGTTTACTGTTTGTGAAAGGTGCTATATTCCACTGCCACTAAGTGTCGGGCATTTGTATGTTATTCCACTATCCGCCTTTGTTCACTTATGATCCAGTCAAGTGCATTCATTGGTGCGTGTTACTAACACTGGCTATAAGGTGATAATTAGTGACCTCCCTAAAGAAACCTATGAAAAAATGCGAGCCCGAAGGGTGAAGCTTTTAGTGACTGTGGGCAAGTTAAATACCGAACTATCAAAACCTATTCTCTGTATGCCTATCTCTTTGAGTATGTTGTGTAAAAACGCTAGGTATACCTTACACATTTTATTTAGTGCAATTTAGTATGTCACCTCCTATGTTTGTGATTCACGTCAGGTGTACCTTACATGTCGCACTACGTGCAACGTAGCTTGTCACCGACTGTCTTCGTGAGTAACGATAGATATGCCTTATACGTCGTACTAAGTGTGATGACTATTTTTCACCTTCTCGTAGATTGATAGCATTAAAGAAGTCATTCTTTTGTTAGGTCACTAATTGGGACTGCGCAGTATGTAATAATCATACACGCACTAATGCCCGCACGTGATTGGCTCAAAAGTGGTCACTTGCGAACAGAGGTAACAAGCAACTAATTGATACTCAGGAGCCGTAAAAGCCTCGCACCTTTTATGAACAGTAATTGTGAATGAGGTTTTGATCTTAATGACTTGATATACGCAAATAAATAGATGTTATGGTCACATTTTTCTCTCGCTAGCATTTCTAGCTCTCTCAATCTTATTTCTTGTTATCATAAGTTTATAATGTGTCATTACCACACTTTGTTGTTTACGGCGTTATCGAGCACGATCGTACCCGTCTGTCGTTTTCATATTAGTCTGTTTAAAACATCAGCAACATCAACGGGGAAATTCAATACACCCGATCCACCAGCAATCTTATTGATAAACACACACACCACAACCCTTTTTCTCACCACCAACCCCCAAAGTTAGTACGTGAATATACATATCTCTATTCAGTTCTATGGACTGAATTACTTCTGTCAATTGGCGAGCTTCAGACCTTGCTCCTCAAACTCATTAGCAGATAATATTCATAGCAATTCGTCTCATTGGTTAATATAGGCCATGCTATGAACAAATAATACCGGGTCACGACAGACGCACGTTCTGAGTGGTGAGCAGACAGTTAAAATTCATGTTTGCATTTTTAAAATACTTAAAAGACGATTAAATAGGGTTTTTGACAGAAAGTTACTTTTATTATATGCAGTTCTAATTTACCTTACAAAGTATCTTCGGACGTGTATACAAACCTTCCTTTGCATGTACGTGTACGTGAGTATTTGAGGCACCTACTTACTCTGTGATTAGTGTAAGTACAAGCGTTCGGTGCTTTATTGCACGCATCATCATCTGTTAAGTTAAATAAACTTGTTAGCAGCAATTAATGTTGATAATAACGTGGGTATGCATAGAACATAATCCTGATACCATAATTAGTTTGATTTTGAAGTCGTATGGGTGGTGAAACACGAACAGTTCGCACGTACTAAGACAATGCCTTGACCAACCCCAACTTCTCTTTTCCCCAACATTATGTATCGAGATGCACATTACCAGTAGCATGAAATTTTCGTACGCGTCTTACGTATCAATAAAAAGAGCTGCCTGAGCTATACCGATGAGACCTCAATATCGTAATTGTCGATTAGTTGGACTACTACATTTTTATAATGATCAGTTGTGTGAGTGGCATTATGCCTAGCATATTTCGAGCTTGGCAGCAAAAATTAAGGGACACATCTTGGCTAAGTCAACTTGCTAATTACACATCGTGTTCGTTTTGGCATGAATAAATGCGCCGAGTGCTATTCTACAGGACACAAAAGAATTTAATTAGTTGTACCAAACGCGTTATCATATGTCGTTCAGTAAGATTTTCTGCCGGGTCTTTACTATCATCGCTGTTACCGAACGAGAATTATCGTTCGTCGTCACTATATTAGGAAATATTACGCGACAGGACCGCAAAAGTTTCACGCAAAGTGAAGAAACCTTGTGGTCAGACATTGTATTCGTTCTCTGTAGAATCGAAGCGATTATACTAGCAAAAACAATTTTGCAAATACCTGAATACATACTTTGATTATAACGGCTGGGTGATGTTATCCACACACACACGTTTTGCTATCCCCACACCCCCTAACCTGGTATTTCATAAAGTACCAATCGGTGATTGACTGGGGTTGGCTAAGGGGGTGTGCGGATAGAAAAAAGTGGGTGTGTGGATAACTAGGACGTAATGCCTTAGCAAACCTATTGTTTACAGCATGGGCCATAGTAAAGCGTTTATATCCTCTTATGCCCTACCCTTTTTACCGCGTTCATCTAGCTGTCTCTCGAGAGGCGCAACCTACTGAGCCACTCTGACGCACTTTCAATTCTTCGGCACCTGGAAGTTACCAATTGTATCTCCTTCTTGTCGATCGCCTCTTTTTCACAAATCATCGGTAAGATTTCTATGTACACTTGGCTGGCCGCAGGCGTGGGAGAATGACATGTAATTTAACATTCCGCGCACCTTATTTAGATTCTTCGGCTGCAAATTCTGCTTTCCTGAAGAGAACAAGGTGCTAATTAGGCTTAAAGAAACAATATGAAAGACACATATACTGAATAAGCGACATCGTCGCAAACAGATCTTTTTTGGGGTAGATGACTACCGATTGCTCCTCTATAAGTCTAAGTTTGGTTCATTATTGCCTGATTAGGAAAAATGTCGGCGACGGAAAAAAGATAGCGGCGATCAATTAATTTTAATTTATAAATTGAAACTGACAATACATGGACCTTTTTATCGAAGCCATTCACATAACCCGCCCATATTTTACTTTCCCTACGTACACATTTTACAAATGCCACACGAATCATTTGAACTTAATTAGTCCGATGTAGAACAACGCGACCTCCTCGTCCAGACGCGTCTGTCCGGAGAATCGACATGCCCATGTATTGCCTTCGACATGGGGGTCGTTGTTCGGGTCCTCTATGCCTTCTTTTGGAGCGTCAAGACCCGCTTAGGCGTCGATAGCCTATTTAATCTACAGCCGTCCGGAAATAGCATATCCATTGGCAGAGAAAATGCTTTTCTACTGCTGGAATGAGATTTTATGTGTCCAAACGAATAAACCAATCACAAAGTAGCAAGCAATGGTCGATTGAGTCATACGCCATCTCAAACCACTGACGGTACAATATATAAACCTCACTAAGGTATGCGATACTTGAGCAATCAAACATGGGCTGATGGATCATAGTCAATAAAAGCAAAACGTGTACCTGTACAATAACGAATTTCATTTCCAGTAGTTTCGGAAAGGGCAGAGCGTAATCGACCTCCGGTAAGGATCCAACTTAGTAATTTGAAAGGAGGTGTATGTGTTCTGTCAAACAGCGACAGCTTCGCAAGTCGATTAAAGATACGGGATTAATACAGACCCCGCAAATTGATACGGGATTATACCAGATCCCTCAACTTAAGGAAGCTTTACTAATATTTCTTTTTTGGTGTTTAATAACCTACCTGTTCTCCATTTTGGAAGCGATCTCGAAGCTAAAAACAAGTTCCTTACTGCTCTAGATACGTATATTCCCTCTATTCGAACCATGGGGGTACCGCCTCACTCATATATAAAATACGGCAGCGCAGCCCTTCAATGGACTTGGTTTTTGTGCTGTTTTTTATTACGAGCGAAGGATAGCCCATAGCGATATGCTCATGCCTGGATCGCATTCTCGGCCTCATTAATATCCTCCTATAGTCCTTGCGAAGGAGAGTAAACTACTGCCCATGTGATCATAGTATCATCGGAAAAGACGTCAGGTCGAAGCAACAGAAGCTTCAAGACAATTTTCGTATACTAGAGAAGAAGTTATGATTTTTGTCATGGTCACGCATGTGAAAGGAACACGTATCTGATTCGCGACATAGCGGTTTTAGAACTAGCAGGGCGGCGTTAGCGGTAAAGGAAGGCATAAAATGGCGATATGTGTGGTAAGTTATACGTGCCAACTAGGGCCACTGGAGACTCTGGCGACGCGCTTAAACTGTCAGTAGTTTATGTGGATTTTGTACAATTTTTACGTAGGGCGAGGGAAATAAGGGTGGAGAATGAAAATAGCTCTCTTTTTATGGGCGAGTATAAATAAAACATAATGATAGAGAGCTCATACGACAGTTAGGTTCCTTTAAGACGAAACAATTAATGGCAGTATGCAGCGGCAATAAGTAAAAATGTAGAAATTAGAAGCGTTATGTAATGTAACAAATAAAGGACACATAATAAGATTCATATGAGAGAGTGATTATTCATTTTTCATCTTTCAGCATATCCTGGCGGCGGAGGCAATTATAATCTAGACCTTACATAGCTGTTATAAGCAAATAATGATAAACTAAATCAATAATCGCATCACTACTAAATCATTTTCAAGCCTACCTTTAACAACCCTCGTTGACACTTTTTTTAACAAACGATTGGTGCTTGCTTGTATCGGTATTATTGAGAATTCTACTATTTGCGATTCCGACTGATTGATGCGGTTTTTAGCCACGATTATACTATCCCTACGCTCAGCTTTCATGGTCAGTACCGAGACACTAGCTTTCTTTATGCACATTCGTCCACCGGAATAATCTTTTCACCGCTATCAAGCCCCCGTGGCGAATTTCTGTCACTTTGCCTATAGCGCATAATGCAGCGCAGGTTAAAACCAAGTGCAAAGCACTTAAATCACCTTTTCAATCGTTCAAAGAAACAAGTTGATATCCCACATACCTAGCACTGTTCTTATCCAATTATCGGTCCCCCACAATGGTATGATGAGTTCGTCGTGGCGTGTTGTATACATCACAGCAATGCTATATCCTGTCTGGTACAACAATAAATATGTCAAATCGTTTAACAAGTAATTAATTGATAATACAAAAATCACTTCGTATCGAATATTTATCGGTAGAGTGTTGAATTTAGTGTCTTCACATTTAATCCGTTCACGGTCAATCGGTTTAAGACAACATGCTCCGTTTGTAATAACTTGATCTTTAGTGAGTCCAGATCTTAATGTTTTGGTTAAATATGTTGCCTCCATTTGTATCGTATGATAAGCATGCTTAAAAGTTATGTGAGATTTCAAGTTCCTTTACCAAAAACAAAAGTAGCTCTTCAAAGTATTATCTAAAGAGAATTAAATTGAATCATTTGATTAATGAGAAAACATATAGTATAGTCACTTAATCGTGCGATCTTATGTTACATTAGTAAATTTTAATCGTCCAATCGCTCCTTGATAGTTGTATCGTTCATCCATAAGTAATCTCTACTTTGAGCATTACAGAATGTTTGAACGTACATTTTGTTTACAGCTCGCTGGCCGATAAGGTTCTTGAAGACCAGAATCCTTGTGATTTGCTGAACTTTCACTTCGCTTAGTAATCTTGCTGCAAATATTGTTTATTCGTCAACAAATCTCTTTTTTAGAATTCGTCTCGATTAAAGTTATCTCTTTGTCTCCTCCACCTATTTTTTATAGTGGATACCAAGCTGATCTCAAACTTGCGCGGATTATTCTCAATGCCGAATTTATACTGAACTTGCTTATTTTGGATCTTGTCGAACCTCTTAATGCGTTGCACGTTCGTAAAAAGTGTTCCATCTATTATTTGTCAAATTGACACAATACATCTGATTTATATACCAATGTCTATAACAATCCTATCATCGTTTCTGTGTAACATTGTGTTATCTAAGATTCTGATTCAACCATGGTGATCCTAAACCATTTTTTTACTAAGAGACAGGGTCTGCTTCGTGAACAACTTGATTGTTTGTCTTCTTACAGCACTGATGTGGTAAAAAACGACCGAGATCGGGAGGATGAAACCTCGGCTTCCGGCTAAGTACGAAGCGGTATCTAGTTGACGAATTGTGGAACGATAGCCGTTAATATAGACGTCACCGTTGGATGACCCAACGGGCAGAACCCCATCCATCAGCGCCGTCCCAGACTGTGGAAAGAAGATGGGGACCGCGATCAGGTGGGCCACCTGATATGGAAGGATTGCAAATCCGTTCGGAAGGGAGGCGACACGTGGCAGCATATCCTGGCCTACGGGGTAGGCATAGTCATAGTCATAGTTTTTAGTCTTTGGTTGGTTAACATTAAACAGAGCTCAATTTGCTTCTAAACATATTCGTGTCGTTCTTCTTCCGGGCAGGATATGTGGCCTCCCGACTTCAGAGAACTTCGACACTACGAACCGGAAGATCACTCCTGGAGCTATTTGGCCAAAAGTGCAAGGACTCTCAACATCCCTCAACTGCGATCGGACGCAGGCAACCTTACTGGTTGAAGTACCAGATCGAGAGACGGCTCAAGTGGTCAGAAGACTCTCGACTCAAGTACCCCATTATTGTCACAAGGCGATTAAGGCTGATCGCGGCGACTTTGGGAGAGTGCCAACCAAGAACAAGCCATCGAGTGAAAATTTCCACCCGATTGACACCAATCTCTACAACGCTCAAGTTTCGTATCGAGTCAAGTCCACCTAGAAGAGTGCAGCCCGCCCTACCGACGGGTACACAAGGTGAGGAAGGAATAAGTGCAGGTGGAATCGGGTACCCCCTCCGTTAGTCGATCGTCTGGGCGCCAGGGGAGAGTTGGGATCGCTTCATAAAATGAGCAAATTCCACTCTACCACAATGTTGCGCGTGCCGGATCTTCTGGTGACTCGGAAATATCAGCGTAAGTCCTGTGATGAGGTTGTTAAAGTCAAGACTGGACCTGGAATTGAAGCGCCAGCGGAAACTGGATCGTCGTAGACGCTCGAAGAGAAAAGATACCAAGATCATCAGAGTTATGGGATGGGCTATGATGACAAGAAAGTTAAAGAGGAAGATCACCAGGACGATCTGGAAGAAAACTCTCGAACCCATCCTGAGGTCCCTTGGGTGACCCCCGCAGATCATGTTACAAAACATGGCTTGACAGATAATAATCCTTCAGTCAAAACTGAAAGATTTTCATCCAAACCTACCGCCCATCAAAGGCGAAGAAACACACTCCTAAGCTGTCCCGGTCAAAGGTGAACACGGCAGAGCCATATTGAAACAAGCCAGGGATCAAGACGGAAAGTCAAGACACGGAATCAGAAGACTGGCAGCTGGAACAGATCACCTGGGAATTCCATTGGCAACAACTGAAGAAACTTCTCGCAGAAGACTCAGTTCTAAAGTTGCTGAAGCCTAAACTGATCGGGTCGATCCATGGCCCGGTATCACCACCAAAAGTGACCTCGAATCAGCTGGAGGCATTGCGACGTCTTATCCAGTTGCTACAAGACGCCGGATTTACGGCCGGACCGTTTGATGCACAAACATTCTTAGAGCGCAATCACGATCGGGTGATCAAGGCAGGGCGGCTACTATTCGAGAAGCTAATTCCACTAACGGGATCTCACGATCCTGCGGATCAACAGATCAAAAATGAGGATAATACGGACAGAGGGATTAAGTAAATCGACCGTATCCCGAAGGAAGAACACTGGGCCAAGTGATCGAGCCGGTCGACCGCATAGTGAATGAAGAATATACAGGGCCATCACGCCATGCCTCGGCAAAATCAGGTTTGGACTCAGACGAATCGTTTAAAATGCAGCAGATGTCGCTAGGGCTGACGGAGGCAGCGCTGCTGAGAGACAGGCTCGACCCGGCTAACAGTGGGGTGCGATCGACTCAAGCACCGGCCTCAATGAATTCAAACACGGTTGAACCAAGTCAATTACAAACGTATTTCAAGGCCGCTATGAAAACGTGCATTCTCGATCGCGAAGGACAAGGGGGAAGTCACCCGGTTGCCCAAGAACGGACAACGAATTCCCATGAGTGATACATCCAGGATGTCGAAATGGAATCAGTTGAATCGTATCGTGATCGATCGGGCGAACACGATCAAGACCCCAAGGAATTTGGAAACATAAGGCGACCGCAGGAACCGCACCTACTAGAGGTTTCAGCGCGCAGAGGATAAGATTGTCGGCGATGACTGTCCTGAGAGAATTTTGGCGTGACCAAGACGAAGAACGTGCCAGAAGTTGGTTTGACAAGATGCGATCAAGTTCCCGATGATGAAAAATGTTTGGTATTCGGAGTTCTGCTGACAGGAATTGCGCAAAATTGGTACAACCAGTTGAGCCAATCGACCCGTAATGAGTGGAAACCATTTTGAGAAAGCCTCATGATCCAATACGGAGGATACGGAATGTCTACAGGAATGCAACATTACCATGCGCAAAAGCGACCGAATGAGACCCCGTTGGAACCGGATGAATGTGTCAGGAATGCGAGCTAAAGCGGCGTTCAGAGATGGATCTCCGGAATGTCGACATGAGCATGTGGAGCATTTCATTGATACTTCGGACGATCGAGAGCTGGCGAAGCAACTGACGTTTTTGCGAGTACATGACGCTAACACGATGGAAAAAACTCTACACGCGTATTAGCGTATGAGCTTTCAAAAGAATACAGAGCCGGCCAAATCGAACAAATTCCAATCGAGATCGGCTACAGCGTCGGTTCCGGTATATTCAAAAACGCCCTGGGCAGTGAAAGCCATTCGCGTAGAAAGTGAAGATAGCGACCCAGAATCAAGCTCGGACGGATCGGATGCAGAAGAGTTTCTTCGCAAGGTCTGTATGACGACCGCCTCCGATCATGTCGCAGATCCGGGAGAGCAACGAGACTGATAGCGGAAGACAGATCGGGACGATGATCGTGATCGCGTCGGACTTTCGAAAGCCTGCACACACTGCAACTCGAAAAGACATGATGATCTCGAATGTTGGAAACGATTGACCTGTCAAAGGTGTGGCCGCAAAGAACATCCCTCGGCCAAAACCTACATATTTTTCCCGCCTGTGGGGAGGTTCATGAGAGCTGTCAATGCCACATGGAGGAGTTCTACAACCTGATCACCAAGTGGTACGTGCTGACCAAGCACGCGGGGCTACTCCCGACCAAGGCGTAGGAGATGTTAAAGTAGGACGCTCGCCAGGTTGGAATCTTGCTCGAGCCGAGGGTTCTAGGCTATGCATATATGCACTTGTGGAGACGGAAAGGATCAATCAAGGGAGTAACAATCGAATCGGTCCGATCGCTAATACATGTGATTTGGATAACCATCGTTCGCGTAATATTTCAAGTGTGAAGAGGGTGGATGAACATTCGTGATCTCCCGTTAAGATGGAGCTCGATCTAGCTCTGAAAGAGTTGCGGAGATATTGAAAATATCACGTACCGGGAAAGTGGTTTAAACAAGCTAAAGCGGTGGGCAAAATCAACAACGAAAGGGCCACTATGCTATTCGATTCTATAGCCGATGTCTCAATCATCGACTCTATCTTTTCTCGTAAGGTGGGATGTATGATAGAAACAGCTAGAAGCAAGAATGTATGGGAATCGGGGAGAACGCCTACATGACTGAGGGGCGCACCAAGATCAATATCACACTAAACGGATTGCTGGTATACTATTTTGATGTTTGGGTGGCCGATCAAGTTGGCTAAGAAGCAATCTTAGGTATGGATTTTATGGTGCCAGCAGGGGTACAGTTGGATCTAGCGGACGGTACTCTTTGTTTTCCAGATGAAGTGAAAATTCACCGGGCAGGGCGACTACCTCCATATGGAGTAAATATACAACTGATCACTGCACACCCCAGATCAACATGTGGTAATCTTAGTCGGAGGAACATGGAAATAAAGATTTTGGCAGGTTTCCTTAAATCCAAACTATAGGTAAGGCGGGACAAGAAGTGGGTACCGACGGTAACTACTGGCCCCGGCCAGATCAAGTATTTGATACTAACCAATATCGTTGACCAGTAGGTGATTCTCGATCACGATACACTTTTAGGGTGGTGGATGATGACGGACGTGATACCTCTTTCACCGGGCTATGTTTTGGTCGGATCACGCCGGTATAATGAATGACAGACTCTGGCATTCGAAGCTACAACGGAGTTAACCAAAGAACGTCCGATCGAGTATTCGGGGTCTCTAGTGGACCATCCGTCGTACCCCATCCCAAAGAAGATTATGACGCACAGAGAAAAACAAGAAAGGGGAACGGAGGTAAGCCGATCGGGGGAGGTCGTGTCACAACCAGGGGTGGCAGATATTACAGAACGAACAAAACGAGTCAATATCGAGTATGAAGACCACCCTTGCAATGAAGAGCAGCGATTGTTAGAAATGCCTGCTGCTTCAGTATGATTGCAAAAGCAGGGGATGGCGATCCGACACAGAACCGGTTAGATAAGGCGATCGGGCAAGCAAAGGCGGTCGCGACCGAGGATGATTGCTTGGATGAAGATGATCAGGAGCTAATACTGTCAGATCAGGGGAGTAAAAGTGCTACAACGCCCACGATCGGAGAAGACTCCGCAGATAAAACTTGACGAGAACTGCGGTATATCGCCATGGCAGGGGTGACCTGTTCGCCGAAGACGTGGACCAACATATGGCGATCTTGTCAGAAATGGTCGTTCCCACGGTAGATGTGGCTATCGAAGACATCCAGGTTGACGATACAGGTATACCACTGACAGATGATCCAGAGAAGTTGAGGTATCTGATCTGGAAGAATTGTCATTTACTCATAGACAAGGGAAATGGCCTGCCTCTAGTTGCGCGTGGAGCTGTACGCGATATTGTTGTCGGAAATTTTAAACCGATCGTGCAGAGTACGACCAGTGGCACCTAAATATCGAGAGAAACTGGCAGATCTAATCAAGGGACTACTATCGGCCAAGATCATCGAACCATCCGCCTCACCTTAATCTTCCCCTATTGTGGTGATCATAAAAAATGCGGAAGATATACGACTATTCATTGATTACAGTAAGGTGAACCAGTTGACAAGATTGATATATCCCATGCCACTGATTAACGATTTGCTGCAAGAATTGGATAAAGCGATGTGGTATTGCTCTTTGGATATGGTGAGTGGACTTTGGGTGGTGGAAATGCCAGAACGAGCAAGAGCTATTTCCGCTTTCGTCACGCCTTCGGGACTGTTTGAATGGTTACGGATACTTTTTTGGTTGAAGAACGCTCCCCATATCTACCAGCGACTGATCGACAATGCACTATATGGGTATCTGAAGATCGGCCCAAAACCTAATTTCGAGTACAACACCTTCGTTAAGGCCAGCCGATGTGTTCACTGACGCAGTGCCGGATACGGACCCAAGGCCGTCGGTCCTAGGTCGAAGATCATATATCGACGACATCTTGATACCTGCTACGTCAGGACTTCCCTATATAAAAGGGTGGAAAGACTGTTAGAGGTGTGTGATAGATGGAACTTAACGATCCGTGTCGCCAAAATCTTCTGGGGGCGTCGCAAAGTCGACTACCTAAGCCATCAAGTTTCGCTCGAAGGGTTAGAAGCCTACCCCAAGGATTTAGGATCAATTGTGAATATTTCCTTTCCTCGAACTCTGCGATCGATGCAGTCATCCTTGGGAAGCCTAAATCACTACAGTTGCTTCATTGAAGACTTTGCGATATATGCTTCTGTGCTCTATGAGCTGCGGGAAGAGCATTTTTATGAGATCAGCTGAGACAAGGACGTTCAACTGTCTATATCAGACAACGAACCCGATCGCAATCGCGATTCACGAGATGGGTGCGAACTCATTCCTGACTCAAATACAGAGGGCGATCTGGAATAAAATATTGGGGGCGACCCGGATTCTGGAAACCAAAGTCGATGGAAGAAAGCGGTAATAGCTTTTACTATGCTTAAGGATAAAACTGCTAAAACCCCGATCTTAAAACATTTCGACCCAGACCGATCGCCTGTGATTGTAGTAGACGCTAGTAAGTGGGCTGTACTAGCTGCATTGCTCCTGGAATATGACCGCATTTATTGTCCAGTCACCTTTTCTAGCCGCACGCTGAAGTCCAATGAAGTCCATTATGGAATGGTCGAGAAAGCGGTGTTTGCTCTCCTCTGAATATCAGACATTTGTTATACAATTTTGGTCTCACTAGATATTATGATACTTACGAAATGTTCGACGTTGGTTTTGCTATTGCAGTCGTCTGGTCTCAACGGAAGATTAGGGAGATGGGCGGCCATACTATAAAACTGGACTTTAGAGATCCGACGATGTGAAAAGGCGACGACGAAATGCTGTGTATGCTGGCCGCAAGTGTGACACCCCTCAAAGACGCAGACGAAGTACTGATCGCGATTGCTCCAAGAAACAGCCACAGCAAACCATAAGCATGCCACCACCCATGGTCGAACCAGACGAAAACCTCCTGGTGGCCAGTTTCGATGGATCGGCTAGGGTAAAGAAGAAGGGTGGCACCTACAGTGCGATAATGCGTTAGTTACCTGAGTGGACGATCGTGGCTGCTATTTCCTAGTTTGCAGAGATTTGACAGTAAATGAAGCGGAGTACCGTGGACTATATCTTGGTTTAGATTTACTGGCTGATCAGACTAGGGGGCGTGTGATAATTTATGGTGACTCGAGCTTGGTGATAAGGCAGATGCGGGGCGAAATTGATTGTAAGGCACCAGGTTTGCAATTGCTGCGGCATAGAGCAATGGAGAAACTCCGATCATGGCCAAAGCATGAATTTCTACACACGTAACGGGACTGGAACCAGAGTGCTGGTCGGCTAGCGAGCGAAGTTCTACAGCAAGGGTAGAGGGACTTCGTGGTATGAGACCAGGAACGAAACAATCTCATGACTCTCAATCGATTGAATGAGTTACTGATACCTAGATAAGCCTGCATCCCAGCCACGATGGCTACGATCACTCGGTTAACGACGCGAAGACGATGTTCTCTGACCGTTTTTGCAAGAAGAAATCGTACAACAGGTCCGAATTGAGCGCATAGATTAGGCGCAAGATGAGGAGAGTTCGATATATGACTTGAAGACGTATCTGATCGGGGATATAGCAATGCTGAATGCTAGAGGGGCAAATATTTGCGCCCTACTCGCACCGGACTACGAAGTCGACCAAAGTGTATTGTTATTTTTTGGTACTATGGCAGCGGCAAAAAGCGAAGATCGTGGGGAGTCGGTTCGTCTGCTAATCCGAGTTATTGCAACGAGACGTCTTACATAATTACCATACTAGTTTGGAGGGCGGACACCAAGGAGTAGGCCGCACGTATCAACGGATTAGGACGAAATTCCATTGGCTAGGATTGTACCGGAGCGTGCAGTGCTACGTAGGCGAGTGCGTCGATTGTGAAACCGGCGAGGGTCGCCCACATGATCAAGGTGGGTCTCCAGGAAACTTACAATCGACTTAACCATTTCAAATTCTGGTCATGGATCACATCCCGTCTCTACCGCGATCCCTTCAAGGAAATACATAGTTGTTGCTGTGGGTCGATCTCTTCTTGGGCTATGTGATCGCAAGGGACAGCTCGTCCCGGACTGCACAGACAATTATAAAAATATAAAGAATGTGTATTTCGGAGATTTGGTGCGAGTGAAGCCATGCGCCATGACCGGGAGCCAGGATTTTTGTCCGATTTCATCCGAGCGTTCAACAAAATCGCGGAACAGAACGGACCGTTATGGCTTATCGACCTCAACCGAACGGAACCGCAGAGCGCATGGTTCAAACTCTGACACGATCAATTAAAACGTACATCATTGATGAAAATCAGCAAGGTTGGGACAAATATGCAAAGCGATTAACCTATGCGATCAATACCGCGCATGATCGAGTCCGCGGAGAAACGCCGTTTTACTTGATCCATGGATGGGACCCGCGATTGCCGTTGGCAGCGACCCTACCACTAGGAAGTATCAAACCCCGCGATCACGATCCCAGAATATGAAGGTATAATATACAGCGCCAATATCAACAAGTGAGGGCGGCCGTGAATGATCGGCTGAAGATCGCTATTCAAGATCGGATCACGATAACGAAGACCGCAATCTGCTGGAGATAGATCAATGGTCACAAGCATGACTATATTTGGATCGCGTCAAATATGGGTACGCTCGAAAGCTAGGTGATATGTGCCATGGACCATTTCGGGTAGTTGAAAAATGCGTCGACCACGCAGTGAGATTGGCAGTCGCAGGCGCACCCTATCGATTGTTCCCGATTGTTTATGTATACAAGCTGTAGCTGGTGAAGGCGTTTCCAGAGCGGCCCCAGAGTCGGTTAAACGTAGGCAAGTCCGATAGAGTAGATTTTGATGAAGCCTTACTACCAGAAGATAGTTGGGAAGGCAAATTGGAAGAGGACGAGTCCGAGGTGAAGAAAATTGTGGATGTGCGATCAGGCCGAAAAACGCGCTATGGACGAGTACACCGTCAATTTCTGGTACATTGGAAAGGTCATTGCGATCCGTCATGGGTGGATGAAGCAGACTTGAATTGCGGCGCGTCACTACAGGAATTCGATCGCGATCGAGTAATCCGGAATCGATTTGAAGTGATGCAATCGCACGAAGAAGATCCAGGGGGCTAGACCAGATCGGGGTGGTCGGAGTGTGTAAATATGCAAAGGGTTTCATATGGTTGTAAGGTGAGGAAAATTTCTCCAGGAGGCGGTGCATAAAGAAAAAGGGCTGATTGTGAGTGTGTATGGCGATCGGGGTACGATCGCGGCCCAAGATCCTGATAAAAAAGAAGACATTTCCAAAGTGTAGCAAGATTAAAGACAGCATCGAGAAATGGAATTGAAACTTGAAAATGTATTAAAATAGATGGACTACGGACCGACGAACTTATCGGCCAGGCTAGGGATCGACATACCTGGATGATCCGCGAATTGAAGCCCGGTACTGATTGCGCCATGGCTCAGTACGCGATCGCCGCTGCTTCCGCTGATCGCAATGTGAAGCCAACACCGGATCGTGAACCCGATCTGCAGAGGAGATCGGCAAAGTGTGGGTCGATTCCCACAAGATTTGGATATAGCGATCCTCGAAGAAGTGGTATATATCCTGCAACTACTTGAAATACCCAATGGGATGGATGGACACGGCCGCGATCCTTGTCTTCCGAGCTTTCCAAGGTTCCCAGCGGTAAAGCGTGTCGATTTGTGCCGAGGAAACCAGGCGAGAGGACCACTCCGACACTGGCTGTGGTCTCGACACACTGGGAGGAGCCGGGAAGGGATAATACTTGGGTCTTGCGAGATGTCGACAGAAGAACTCTAAATCCAGCTCCGCACGCTGATCAAGCTCACCCGGCGCGCGGACCATGGTGAGCCTTGAGCCGAAGATTTTGGAATGCGACGCCGATACCTGGGTTTCATGATCTCGGGGCACCTTGGTCTTGGGAAGAGCATTATACTTGGCGGGGGCAACAACGTATTGACAGGGGCTCGGAATTTTTCTGCAACACTAATCCCGCCATCCGAACTGCCTAAAGCTTCACCAAAAATGTCCACCCTGGAAGTTTTAGGTTTGGACGTGGGAGAGGTAGCGACCGAGGAGGCGGGGGAAACCGGAGCGGAGCTGGGGGTGTCCACCACGATTAAATTTGACAAAGTGGAGGACAGAGGCAGCGGGCTACTAGGCTGGACCCTACGCCGGGAAGAAGAGCGCGATTGGGAGAGTGCGGCCAGAGCTTGGGACCCCGCATCCGACGAACTATCATCATCCCTACTAGACGCGGCAGACGTCTGGACTAGCTGCTTGCCTTTGCTCTTGCGACTACCAGACCTGGACAAAACGGACGTCTTGGACGTAGACTTTGCAGAAGATCGTATGGAAATGCGGATGGACGAGGAGTATCTGTCTTGGGGGTCTTACTTGGAGGAGAAGACGTGGTGGGACCACCAGACACAGACGAAGCAGAAGTTTTGGGTGTCGGCTTGACAGACGACCGCGAGCAAGCACAGAAAGGACGAGAAGTAATTGTCTTGGGCCTCTTGTTCGGAAGGGGAGGAACTGGAGCGAAAGTTCTGGGACGCTTGCTATGGACATTCGGAGGTGCCGCTGAATCCTTTACACTTAATACTTAATCGCCCAGGGAGGGATGAAGCCACCACGACACGACTGCACGACGGAGGCATGGCCAGGCTAGTAGCAAAGGTAGTGATACTAGCTCGAAGTGTATCGCGATAGCGCAATGCTCGATCGCTCTCGGCTTTCACATCCAAGATCTGGGTCTGGAGCCGACCCACCTGGTCGTCCCGATCGGAAAGTAAGGAGCGGAACCGCATCTCAGCCAGATCGTCCCAGTAATCGCGATCCATCGCCAAAATCGCGAGCGTATTGTGCAGATTGCGAATCTTGTTCTGGGTCTGTGAGTACCCAGTCTTGTACTTGGCTTTCTGGTACTTAATTTTTTTGGAGTTTTTTCGGTTATTTGGGTGATCTTGGTGTGCATTCGGGCATTACCGTATCCATGTGTTGCCGTAGGGATGAAAATTCACGATCCTGGCAATGCCGCGCGAAGACCTCCTCCTGAAGCAAATCGGCCTCCGCGAGTGCATCTTCGAGATAAAGGTGGAGACGATCACAGCGGACTCAATCGAAAG
Source organism: Hyaloperonospora arabidopsidis Emoy2 (assembly GCA_000173235.2). Taxonomy (NCBI): domain Eukaryota; phylum Oomycota; class Peronosporomycetes; order Peronosporales; family Peronosporaceae; genus Hyaloperonospora; species Hyaloperonospora arabidopsidis. The sequence goes on from JH598070.1 coordinate 195,752, forward strand.
TAAAGAAAGCAGAAACCGACTCAGCAAGGGAACGGAGCTCCTGCTATAGCTGATCACCTCGACGGGTCTGTTCCCTCATCGCTTGCTCCAGATCACGATAACTATCTACGAGGTCTTGCTGGGACGCGATCTGTTGATAGAGGCCAGCGATCGTGTCGACCACAGATGCCTCATCAGCGATCGGCGGCGGTTCGACTCGGGCGGTCGGTAATGGTATTGCTCCGATGGAACCGGTTGTTGATCGCCATCAGACGCCACGGGAGCGACACTGGTAATACATTCACAGTGGTTTTACCCGATTCGGACGATATAGTAGCAGACATCAACGCGGGGGCGATCGAACCTTACGCTGTGGAGGTGCCACGAGCGACGGAAGGCGTAGCCGTCGGCGACGGACCTTCAACCGCGGAACTGCAGGAAGCGACTGGGGGCCCAGCCGTCGGCATTGAACCTTTACTCACAGAGGTTCCACGAGCAACCGAAGGTGTCGACGAAGGCGATGGCTATTAAACCGCAGAATTGCCAGGAGAGACCGAGGGCATAGCCGACGGCGACGGACCTTCATCCGCGGAGGTCACGGGAACGACTGGAGGCGTAGCCGAGGGCTTCGGGACTCCACTCGCAGCGTTGTCACCAACAAAGGACGGTGCCGTAGCTTGCGAAGAAACCTCATCTCGGCCAACAGTCGGCGCAACCGAAGGTGCAGTGGTGGATGGTGTTACTTCCGGGCAAGGTGACGTGCCACTGGTTGAGGTCAAGTCGGATGGCTCAGGACTGGGCGTGGAAGATGGAGACACCATGCTTAACGGAGTGGTGACAAAACGGAGA
>JH598070.1:197339-295206 GCA_000173235.2 Hyaloperonospora arabidopsidis Emoy2
AGATCGGGAGGATGAAACCTCGGCTTCCGGCTAAGTACGAAGCGGTATCTGGTTGACGAATTGTGGAACGATAGCCGTTAATATAGACGTCACCGTTGGATGACCCAACGGGCAGAACCCCATCCATCAGCGCCGTCCCAGACTGTGGAAAGAAAAAGGGGACCGCGATCAGGTAGGCCACCTGATATGGAAGGATTGCAAATCCGTTCGGAAGGGAGACGACACGTGGCAGCATATCCTGGCCTACGGGGTAGGCATAGTCATAGTCATAGTTTTTAGTCTTTGGTTGGTTAACATTAAACAGAGCTCAATTTGCTTCTAAACATATTCGTGTCGTTCTTCTTCCGGGCAGGATATGTGGCCTCCCGACTTCAGAGAACTTCGACACTACGAACCGGAAGATCACTCCTGGAGCTATTTGGCCAAAAGTGCAAGGACTCTCAACATCCCTCAACTGCGATCGGACGCAGGCAACCTTACTGGTTGAAGTACCAGATCGAGAGACGGCTCAAGTGGTCAGAAGACTCTCGACTCAAGTACCCCATTATTGTCACAAGGCGATTAAGGCTGATCGCGGCGACTTTGGGAGAGTGCCAACCAAGAACAAGCCATCGAGTGAAAATTTCCACCCGATTGACACCAATCTCTACAACGCTCAAGTTTCGTATCGAGTCAAGTCCACCTAGAAGAGTGCAGCCCGCCCTACCGACGGGTACACAAGGTGAGGAAGGAACAAGTGCAGGTGGAATCGGGTACCCCCTCCGTTAGTCGATCGTCTGGGCGCCAGGGGAGAGTTGGGATCGCTTCATAAAATGAGCAAATTCCACACGACCACAGTTATTCTCGTCGTAGTTTAGTAATACCATAATTGGGAACCTTGCTACTCGCTTCCCGATCCAAACTTGAAGGCTCCAAACGAACTCCATTATGATTTTGACAGCTCTGGACCTCCGCAAAATCTATACCACTCAAAATGTGTTTAAAGGTAACAAGGTCAAATGCTTGACTTACTGCATATGTTAAAATACAATAGCACTAGCGTGTGCAGACTTTTAATCAAAAATACTGTCTACATAATGTTTTCGTCACATTTGACAAATTTAAAGTACGACAGAGTTAGATCATGGTTGTTATCACATGCCATCACGTCAACTATCGCTTGCTCTTAATAATTATGTAAAATGACATGCCATCGGGTCATGGTGCGCTCAGCACTGCTAAACCACGACTGATAGCTCAGATAAGTTTCTGCTAAACACAATGCTTAAAATTAAAACATTAGCTCGATCACCATACGCTTACTTACGGCCAGCCTAAGAAACATTTTGCGCTGGACGCAAATTTATCTTTTAGTAAACGCGTACTGATAATGACCAGCCACACTGAAAAATGGTATTGAAGCATTTCCGTCCACGAGATAGACCCAATAATTTATCGTCCACAAGTTCTGTCCCTTTTAGCTGCACTTCAATTGAGTGAGAATAAATTGGTTTATTACCCGCATTAGCTATCATAAATTTTTCTAAGCTAAATGCACGAGATCCTACAAAACAAAAGAGTGTCTTCACCATTTCCCCACAAATTTGTAATGGAAATTAATAGGTACACACCCACCCTTTGATACGTACACACCCAGTAGATTGTTTAAAATTATCAACCATGACATACTTAAACAGTCCTATATATCGAATGCAAAGAAAAATAAATAAATATAAAGTTAAGTAGCACTGCGATCCTGACCATGACTTAACTTTATGATTTACAGCTGGAGTAAAATTAGACCGTACACAGCGGCTTAGTAGGTATTCCAATATTTAGACTGCTAAGGTCAGGAACTGTTTGCACAAGCATTAAAAAGGATCAATCTTACTGAAGTAGCAAGATCGACAGCTTCTGTTTCCATGCGACGGAGTAAGTCGCATTCGTTAGATAGTAATAAAAGCCCGATCCCGTAAGGGCACGAGCAGACATAATCCTTGTAAATTGAGTCGAGCGATATGACTAAAGCAATGAAGTTACATGTAAGAGCTTTAATTGCTACGTAGATCGACATCAAGTACAACATTAGTGCAATTAAACCATGCTGGGTTTTTTTACTTATGGCCACTACCACATCCGCGTCCTTGTACAACTGGATCCTGAAAAGCGTCGGCTTGATACATAGCATGCTCAAACGGATAGCGGCGGGACACACAAAGGAATTCTCTGTTCGTTTACTCCTAGTATTTAGTATCAATATACTACAAAGTAGACTTCCATAGTAGCAAATTCCTGTTATCAAATAGTAGGGCCATTTCCATATTCGGTAGCCAATATATTTATTTTGACTGTGAGACACTAGGATCTGCGTGTTGAACTGCGACGATAGCGCGACTATTCCTTTAATCAGTTTGTGTGTTATCCGCTGACTAACATGAGAACAGATAGAGGAGGGTTTCAGGTATTAATTGAGTATCACTTCTTTGAGGGACTTCTTGATATCATGTACCCATCATTTATCGTATATGAATCCATCACCATTTCGTGCCCGCTGGCGGTGCCTATATATCTTCTGACGCGGCACGAGCAAACCCTTTTTTAAGAGTTTACTTGCTTTGACATCGCAATATTTTACCTACCAATTTCTCTTGAACCAAGATCGAAGTTCTGCCTATATCAGAATGTGACAGCTTTCTCTCTTTGCATTAACATTATGATTTATGGTAAGTAAATTTAAACAGCTCGACTGGGTGTGTACGCATTAAAGGGTGGGTGTACCTATAAACTTCGTTTTTGATATAGTCTTTAGATACATGAAATGATCTGGCCAGCTCCGCTTCGGATAATTCATTTGTATGAAGAATTCTATCTTTGAGTCACTGTGATATTATTCGTCTCAAATGCTCCATCATGTGTTCTTTACGCACTATGTAATATTGATGGACTCTATAAGACAGTAAATTATTTATCATTTTATTTTTCCGCAATAACAGAAAGCTACAGTCCAAAATCCACATCCATATTTTACGGTCGTTTAAATTACAAGATGAATGTCCTAAAATAATCGCTCGGGAAAATCTTAGAGTCTTTTATGAAAACCACTAAAGCTGAGACCTTCGTACAATTTACTACCATTAAAGGTAAAAGTTCATTTCTTATGTGCTTGGCACCCGAACATCGCATTGGTGCCTGATGTGTTGAGCTTTGCCGTATATATAAAACTTTTGTTTGCGCAAATAATCACAATCATTACCTTCGGGAAACATACCATAAGCTCTATTTCCCTAATCATTTCGATAGTTTACATCTATACCTACCATTTTCTTCTCAGGCTCTACCGATAAAGCATGTCCGCCGGCCTCGTCAGAACAAGTACCGGCGGAACGATAAAGGCCTATCCCTAGAGACAAAACGACAAAACTTTTAATAATGGACGGAGTCATCGATCTGAACCTGAGTCTGACACGCTTATATTCTCTCGTAATCACCTTGTCTTAATCTACTCGATCATCTTTAATCGTTCATTATTTCTCTGATTAGTACCTATAGATTCTATTCATTTTCACGCCTGATTTTGTTAATATACATCACTTAAACCCTATCAAATTTTTACGTATGTTTTTAGCTGCTTCCGTGATTGGCGCAGAAACCACATTTTTATGCGCTCCAGCTGCGCACTGCTAATATCCTTTTCAAAACTAAATCTCATCGCCTCTATCAATAAGCGAAGTATAGAAATCACATAAGTGCCCCTAACTAGATGCGCGACAGTGAATTTTATTCGTACAATTATATGATATCTAGCACGACCTCTTTTTTACAGCCTGCATCATTATATGAAAAAATCCTTCTTGTCAAGCGCAAGTATGACACCAACAATTACATACTCGTAAAACCTTTTGGTGCATCATGTTGACGATTATGTTTCCCTCCGCGCAAGTTGTATAAGCTGTCGTAAACACGAAATCGCATTTTCTGCCAAGAAGCAAATTGTTAATTTTGTATCAAATTACCTGTAGATTTCCCAAATCACAGCTTGCCATCACCGTTTTGATCGCTTTTGAGCTCGTGGGGAGTTGCCGCACTTCTTAAAGATGTTGCGAAATGTTTTATGTAGTTTTTTGAGAGTTTATAAGTGACTTGTTGATAGCAGAGGAGAAACTGGCATGTCGTGAAAAATATTTGCTGCATTTCTTAGATTCCTCACTATCCAATAAACTAGCGAATAATAATTATGCGCCTGTCAGCGTGAAAAGTGTGCAGAATTACGACGGGCTCTTTTTAGTTTACATATCATATCATCCACACCTCACCCCACACCATAATAATTGTAAACATAACCCTTAAATTATAGACAGCCGGATCAAATTTACAAGTTTATGAATTACACACCTATCCGTAGCGGCACCTTCAGCGGGACATACTCCTCTTGACATCCAGGCCAACTCTCGCGCCAGATACTGCCATAGTTGACTCAATCGTCGACAATTCTGACACTTTTAATGTATATTTGTGCTGGCATAACACTACAGATGTAATCACACTCCAAAATCGACAGTGCGAGAATTAGATTACCGCGTTTGAGCACTTTCCTAGCCCACATTTTACATCCATTAATACTGCTAAAGCCTCAGATATAAATCACACATCATTATGCCATGCTAAAAAACTAGCTACTTTTTACCGCACATAAATATTCTGCCATGCACTCATCATTTCATTATCCAATCCCGTACATCTTTTATCTCCGATGGAAAATCAAGATCCTCAACAAGCCCACGTGCCCATAAGTCCGCTTTTGGTACTTTAAGTGCGGTGTTTTACGTGCTTTAACGCCGGAAAAAATTCGATTCCCACATCTTAGTGTGTGTGGTGGAGTAGCGATCGCTCATTTTATGAGGCGATCACAACTCTTCACTGGTGCCCAGAAGACCGACTATCGGAGGGGGTACTCCGATTCAGTGCCTTGTATTTACTTCCTCACCTTGTGTACCCGTCAGTAGGGCGGGCTGCACTCTTCTCGGTGAACTCTTGTCGAGGGAAACTTGACCGTGTTGGGGACGGGTTTTGTGATCGCGCGGAAATTCACACGATCACGGGTATACTGGTAGGTTACTTGACGTAAGCCACCCAGATCTCGACGAGATCGCCTTGTCCACTGTGTGGACGCTTGATACGCAAGCCTTCTGACCACTTGAGCCGTCTCGCGGTCTTGCGCCTTGTCCTTTACGTTCTTGCTGCGTCCAACCGCAATGTGGGGGGTGGGTAGGTGAGAATTCTTCATCCCCAGCTAATTATCTTGGGATAGTACTTGATTTCTGTATGCGCGACTTTCTTGACTTCGGGACGTCAATATTCCAGCCCAAAGAGAAGTTGACCCGTGTGCTTAGAAGCAAACTGAACTCTGTTAAATGTTTACCAACCAAAAGTTCAAACTACCATTGTGCATGTCTGTATACAGTGTATGATGCCATGTGTCTTCTGCATTACGTTGATCGTTCCTTCGCATACGTGATCCACTTCTGATCAATCTTCAATCTCATTGATCGATCGTCGATCTCCCTGATCGTCGACCACCTTGATCGATCGTCGATTTCCCTGATCGTCCATCACCTTGATCGATCGTCCGCTTGATCGATCATCTTCTCAACCTTGACCCCCCTATATATTCCCGAACCTGGTATCTTGATAATCGATCTAGGTATCTTGACATTCGATCTCGATATTGTGCAGCTTAACAGCCTATCGATCCTTCTCGACGATCAGTCGTAGTTTCCAAACAATCAACGCCTCGATCACTACGAAAAAAATTCTCAAATCGCTTCGCCATATAACTTATGCAATGGAAAGGACGGATAGAAGGTAGATGGATTGTGGTAAGTAGATCGAAAGAATTAGGTGCAGCAATTTCTGAGATGCGAAGAAAGTGGGATGCATACATCCAGTGAAAATACGTGCTAATTAATCGTCCACATGTTGTCATTTTGCAAAAAAATGCTGGAACTTAAAGAAACGTTGTAGGATATATGGTAATAATCATATTGTTTTTCAAATCTTCAAGGTTTTATGACGCAGTGAAGTCAAAAGCGTTTTACTCAAACAATAAGGGTCAGTCATCTAGAAATGATGACTGACCCTTATTGTTCATGACGTTATAATGATTGAATTCTACTTATTAATACTTCGGAACCGATGTAAATTGATGTGTGATTTTTTTGTGAGAATAGTTCGGAAATGTTTCAAGAAATAGTTTAATTTAATATTATATTCGCCAATAGAAAGCACTCATTTTTATCATCATTTAATTCTTACTCAAGAACCAGATCATCCATATTTCCAACGAAGAGAACCCTCCACAAGTAAGTGTTAGATCGCGTAAGATCTAGAGGATCCCGTGAAAATGTGGATGTGATATTGATTTAACTGTTTTCCTAACAAGTTCTCCTTTCTCAGTCAACCAACCAAACCCAGAACTCACCACCGATATTCCTATCCTTCGAGAGTGGTCGGCCGACTTCAACATCTCTCTCACCATCTTGCATTTCCTTCAATTCTCCTCCTCGGTCGTCGCACGCTCGCCCCCATGCTACCTTTGTCAACGGCTACTGCAAATTGAACAGCTCCCTTAGTTCCTCCATTCTTGGTACCGGCAATACTTTTGTCGATGGATCCGCCTTCATAAGACGCTACTCCACAAACTCAGATTTCACACTGCCCTTCCGTGCATGATCGCATATGAATTTCATACGCACATCAATGTGCTTCACGCTCGACATGCTGACCTCGGAATCTAGTTGCTCAATTGCAGCCTGATTGTCCATCAGCATCGGCATAGGGTTCTTCACTCGAATACCAATCTCGCTTACCATCTATCTCAATCCCAGTAATTCCCGCCCAATGCGATGCCGACGCAAACTCGGCATCCATCGTCGAAAGTGACACCCCAGTTTGTTGTTTGCACACACATTGTACAATAGCATCGTCCATGTTCAGAACCCCTCCTGTCACAGACTTGCGGTCCGCTTTGTCAGCTGCATAGTCCGAGTATCTTCAACTCGTCAATATGATCTCGTCTCCATCGTTTCTTGGAAAACTCATTTTCAGCTTCATTCTCTTGGTCTCCTTCAGGTATGTAACGATTCTTTGCCAACTTCCAAGCACTCATGGTTGGTTGATGCGTGCGTGCTTCGTGTTAGCCTTGTGCACGGAAAAGATGATATCTGGACGCGTGGATCGATCAATCCAAAGTAGCTCCCCACGAGCGATTAAAAATCTCGAATCGTCGGCTCACCAGCTCGTCCTTCCCGAGTCGTCAAATACACAGGGTCTTTCTCCACTTCGTTCGCCCTTCGACAATATGCGCGTGAACACCATTTTCTTCTGAAAAACCATGATGTTGCAGCATCTCTTCGAATGACGCCTGTCGGTCCAACTTGTACGCATTTAGATCACCAATATGAACGCGCATCCCAAGAAATTTGCGTGCTTCATCCAAATCCTTTATTGACGAACAATTTATCGCCTCAAAGAACAGTTCCACCAGCTTTTCGCTGGATGCAGTGACGATTAAGTCGTCCACGTATACACCGAAAATAGCTATATTGCCGCCTTGGTGTCTGAAATATAGGCACGAATCATTACCGCATCGCGTGAACCCTGCCCCCTCCAGCTTTACGCGTAAAGCTCGCCCCACAATCGGCCCGCCTGTTTGAGTCCATATAGGGATTTCCTTAATTTCAGCACCAAGTTTGACTTGTCCTTGACGCTAAAATACTGTAGAGTGCAATCCTCAATATCCATAGCCTGTGGAATTACCAGGAAAATATTCAGATGTTCTTATTTGTCGGCCTTTACGTACGCGTTCCTGATATCCCCGTGTCTCTCAGGCACTCCCCAGCGCAGCGCAAACACCAGAATCATATTCACCGTGCTTAAACCCAAAACGGCATAAATGTAAGACCATAGTCCACACCATATATCTGCTCGTTGCCGCACGCAACCAGCCTCGCCTTGAAACGTAAAATCTTCCTATCAGCATCAATCTTGGTCTTGTATACCCATTTCGTGTGTAGTAAATGACTCTTATTTGGCGGCACCACGACCGCTCATACTCCATTGTCTTCGATAGCTTGCAGATCTTCTGCCAGCGCGACTATCCACTTGTCATTTTGGTCACACTTCATGGCATGCCCATAGTTTGTTGGGTCCACTTCCCGCACGCCGTTTGCCATATCACAAAACTCCTCTGACTCATTTTCTTCAGCGTTTTTACGCGCTTTTTGCTCTGCTGTCCTGGTCATGTGAGCTTCGCGCATCCAGTTACTCCTCCGTCCTCGAGGCTTGGTCTCCCATCCAGTAACCAGGTGTAGGGTCTCTCCAAACGAATCACTGTCACATCCCTCGACTACCACATCATTTTCCACAAGAAGCACACCATGCAATTGCGCATCTGCTCCTTGGTCAATGTCTCCATATTACTCACATGCTGAGGACGATGACGTTCTTCTCTTTAGTGATAAAGACCCTGTACCCTTTTATTTCATCACATCTTCCAATGATGAGCCCTTGTTTTTCGCGCTCACCCAGCTACTTGTTCCGCACGTCTCGATGCACCGTGTGTGGAGATCCAAATGCCACAATGTCGCTCAGGCTCGGGATCTTCTTTGTAAGAATCTGCAGTGGTGACTGCCTGCCCGAGCTCGCCTTGCATGGAATCCGATTAAGAATGTAGGTCTCATATTTTGCAGCATCTCCCCAGAAACCTAATGGCAGTCCACAAGAAAAGACCATGCTCCGCACCATATTCTTAATGGTGCGATGCATCCTCTCCGCCTTTCCGCTGCTTGCTTGGTTACGCGGTACACTTATTTGTCGCGCAACACCGGAGTCCTTGCAAAATAAGTCCAGCGTCAGATATTCCCGTCCACCATTCGTCCTCAATATGTGAATACGGCAGTTGAACTGCAGCTCAAAGAAGACCACAAAGTGCTTGAACGTTTGACCTTGATATCCTTAGACTTCGCCAAGAACACGCGACAGTAGTTCGTCCGGTGGTCGATATAGCAAACCAGATAACGGTTTCCCAACCTGCCACGGGGATTCATCGGTCCTTTTCGATCGGAGCACATGACTCCCCCGATCACCTCAATGGGTGAGTTTCTTCCAGTGTCATTCCGCGACTGCTGATTTTTTTTCTGCTTTCCTTAAGCCCAAGCCCAACAATTGACTCGTATCTTGTCGGTGAGTTGGATTCCGGACGCGGGGTACTCGGCCATCTTGATGATTGTGTCGTAACTCAGGTGTGCTAGCCTCCTGTGAAAATGCATAAACTACCCTTTCTTAAGATCTTGACCGACTTCCGCCTCATGCTGCACCAGTACCAACATCAGCACGTCTCCTCTCATGGGCGCTCGTCCACAATTTTGCACCTGCACAACCAGAACGTTGTTGCATGTGTCCACGTTAAACATAGCTGACCCATCGTTCAGTGCTGCAACAAACGATCCTGGCCTCGGTACGATAATCTGTACACTTTAGCCTCTAGTGGTCCATACGAGATGATGTTTCTTTCCAGGTTCTCCGCAAAATACACATTCGACAATCGCACCTTGGTTCTTTTCCCCATCCCTGTTGTCGTAATCACTGCACTACCTCGACTCGTCATGCGCAAGCGCCCTCCATCTGAGCTATACACTCGCTGACGTTATCCTCAGGGTCTTCCAGCATTGACATATTGTTCACTAGATGTCGGCTTGACCCACTGTCGAACATCCAGTATCCTTTCCCAACGCTTGAGCTGCCGGTCACGAGGGTATAATCGACCTCATCCGTCGCTCTCAGCTCAGTGCTGCTCTATGGACACTCTGCTTCCAGGTGCCCTGGCTTTCCACACTTGTATCACTTGCGAAAAAAACGGGTGATCCTTGCGACCATCTGGTCGGACCTTTTGCTCGTCCCGACGCTCGTTGTGAACGGTGATGACAACATCCCTTCCGATGTGCTTCCCGCGAAGCTCTATCTCCGTTGACTGTGTGAAGTGCGTAAGCTCTTGCGCCTGTCGCAGATAGTCGATACACGTGAAATTCAGTCTTTCCAGCATCGACACCCTCATACTGTGGTCTGCATAATGCACAATGTTGTCTTGAACCATATTGTCAGCACCCCCACACGCTTCACTCACGGCAACCAAGTACAAGTAGTGGTCGGTCCAACTTCGTTTTGGGCTCTTGGGTGCCGTAAAGATCTTCATACTCTGGGCTGGAGAAATCTTCGTCGCCAACGTGTGGAGCAAACGCTGCTTAGCGTGGTCGAGTGTCGGTTGCTCTTCCCACCATCCTTCTACCTGAAGATTGTAATACCGCTCCGCCATACCGAACAAATGGTTTCCGAGGACGTCCAATTTGACGTCTTCACTCCAGTGGAAACCACTTGCTCGCTCCGCGAACATGATCTGCCTCACGATCCTCTTGCCCCTCAATAAAAAACCACTTCCGAGTCCTTGGTACAACTCCTTACCATCAAACGGTCGTATTCCTATTTTTCTCTCCCTCGAGTTAGGGACTTGTCTGAGATATGGTCCAGGATCCCTCATCTTCTGCGGTGCCTGGCGATACGCCGTCTGCGGCACGTAGTGCTGTGGCAGAGGTTGATGTGGCGCCTCAGCCATCTCCACATTCTCCGCTGACTCAGCGTATCCCTGCTGTTGAAAACTAAAGTTATTTTTGTGGCGACATCGCTGGCGAGGGAGCACGTGGTGGCGTCATATCGAGGGCACGGCGATGCATCGCCTGTCCTTTACCAAGATCAGATCCAAGACGCTTGTCTAGTCCCTGATCCTCTCCTTCTCATAATGTGACTCCCCAAGCCGCTCCATGCGCTCGGCAAGTCCTGTCATTAGCTCGAGAAGCTTCTCCTCCTGCGTTGGTCTGGCATTGTCATCTGCCTTGACCTCTTCATCTTCGTTTTTGAAGCTACTGGTCCTTTCGCGACCAGTGTGTGCTTCAGGCTGCGCGCGGTGTTCATCCGCGGCAACGACTTTACGCTTTGAATTCATAACCTGTTGGATCGCTTAAGATCTAGAGGATGCCGTGAAAATGTGGATGTGATATTGATTTAACTGTTTCACTAACAAGTTCTACTTTCTCTGTCAACCAACCAAAATAACATGCCCAGAACTCACCACAATATTCCTATACTTCGAGAGTGGTCGGCCGACTTCAACATCTCTCTCACCATCTTGCATTTCCTCCTATAGTAAGGTCAGAATAGGTTGGCAACAACGAGGGAGTCCCTAAACGTGAAAATGATTTTCTTAACACACGCCAGCTAAACACTGTTGTCACCCTCGTTTTCTCTGGCGAGCGCTCACTGTCAATGTCTCATAACAGCTTTTTGTGGTGATGAATTGACGAACAAACCAGACCAAAAAGGAAGTCATTTTTAGATGATCATAATAGTTCATGTGGTGCACATTATATTTAACTCTATTAGAAAATGATACAGGATAGCACTATTGATACTGGCTCGTCTCAGCGGATACATGCTGCTACTAAGGTGCCAGTATATCCACGAAGTTAAAGGATAACATACAACTGATAAAAAACCGGCAGCATAACATTCGCATGGTCTCATCATACAAATTGCCGCCAGTTTTGATAGTGCCACCTTTTGACATTAAAAAGAATGAGCAACCATCGAAAAACATGCAATATGTTTGTGTGATTATGCGCGCATCCCTGCATATTACATCGTTTACTATGCGGTCAAAAGAGACCCTGATCGTGCATCAGTCCCGCGCTTTGTACCTCGAGAGTCGCCCGATCTAAGCACAAGGGCGTATTCAGGCGTAATGAGTGCAGCAATGACTTCTCAGATCTTTTGCACATCCTAATCGTGAATTCCGATAGCTAGGTTACATTATCTTAGTCCATACTGACTGTGGTCGGTGCAGAGTAGGACTGGACGGACACCACAAGAGGTCGAGGGTAGTAGTAATAACAGTTATGGCTAAAGTATGATAGTATTTTTATGTTACAGAAGCGTAAAATTGTAGTAGATTTGTTATGGTATATACTACTGATTCGTATAGTGCATGGCGATGATCTCGATAATGACGTTGTATTACCTACTCATGACCATTATTTTTTTAATATTACACAAATATGCAATCATACGCTCCTGAATGGATCATTTTACTGTATACAGTCCTCCCTCTACTAACTTTTATCCTGGGTAACCACATTTCCTATAATTTAGCCAAGGTTATCATTTATCGGATCATAGTGGCGTCATGTATATAATGTAGTGGAAATAATAATTAAAGTATAAAAGTGAAATATCTGCTGGGATTAGGTGTTGCGTGGTGCATATCGATTGGAGGACAGGATTAAATGCATATGTTGCAGTATGAACATGTGTGTACTAATTGCGTAAGCCGATCATAGGAATTTACCTCGCATACCATGTAGCTCAAACGTCTGGTATGGCAGCATCGACCAGGCGGTCACCGTTCTGAGAGTCGATACGAGCAAGGATAACGTAAAGCCTGGTGTATAGGGTTCACCAGCACTGCCTGTCAAAAAGTGACGTCCCTACTTTTAGAGTAGTGACACAATCAAAGAAATACGAAGGACATCATTGCCCCAACTGTTAGCGGGTTAAATTGAATAAACAGAATAGTGAAAGCGCTTACAATGAGAGAAAATAATGTAAAAATAAATAAATCACTCTTTGGTATGCTGATTTGCCGTTTTGTATCTTCACCTTTTTTAAATTGTTCGCTACCTCCACGAGAACCACCCACTCCAATCCAATCCCACGCTTAAACCAAACACCTCCCAAAACAAGCGAAAAAAAGAACCTATAAATCCCAGAGACCAACAACACAGAGCCTCACTTTTTGGTTGTAACCCTGGTCAGCTTGTGCCTCAAGGTAAGATACACGTAGCCGAACTTGTCGTTTGCTAAGGTCACTGTCTTTGTGAGGAACAAGGTGCATATTGTATATGCTAACCTTTTATATACTCATTGCAACACACACGGATGTCGTAGGCTCAAGTTGCCAATGCTCAACGCCTGCAAATTTTCAAATACAAGGATGTTGAATTCATCATGAGACAGGAGGCTTTGATTGCCTGGCCCACAAAAGAGTTCAATTTGACCAAGAGCTTGACACCGGCTTATATCAGAAAAGTCATCTAGAAACGTGCTGGGATGGAGGTTTTGGACTCAAGCAGTCTGAAATACAAGCGTCAGCGCTCTGTTCAGCACTCAGTTGTGGAGAAGGCAGTGGTATTGTGGGTGCTGCAGTGCCAGCATCGTGGCGTTATCCTTACCTGGATCTGATATACGAAAAAGCTCAAAGCTACGCCGTATCACTTGGAATCCTGGATGACGTCATCAAGTTCTCTCACGAGTGGATCAAAAAGTTCCAGCAGTGTCACAACTCCGCGCATTCCTTATCCACAGGGAAAGCGGATCGGTTATATGAAGTCTTTTTTATGAGGCTCTACCTGAGCTTAAGACAATCGTTGCTGAATATTCTTCCCATGATGTGTACAACATGGATGAGACTGGTAAGTTTGTGTTTTCTGTTGGTTGAGATGATATAAACTTGCTGGCATATCTTTCACAGGACTTTCTTACAGCATGGCAGCGGATAGGAAGATCGCCAGGCAGGGGTCGAAAGGCATAGAAAGGACTCTATTTGTCTTTTTACTTGAATAAAGAAATCATCTGCTGATACATTTTATACAGGCACGCATCACCGTACCTTTATTCGCGAATGCTGATGGATCTGATAACTCCATCCATTCTTCATCACCTAAACCAACAAAACACGGTGTTTTAACAAGAATACAGGAAAACAGTTGGGTATTCTTTACAGGCACAACGTGAAAGCATGAATGACCGGGTAGCTATTTCAGAAAGGATTCTATTGTTGACAAAGCTATGAAGGTATGATTGCAACCTTTTGTTCCTACTAATTTTCCTGTTTACATTGCACAGATCTGACAAGTGTTTTAGGATCACAGCAAAAATGTTCTCCTTTTAATAGACAAAACGTCATCCTACATTGTGGACGACCTGCAGATGGCCAACGTCAAGGTCCAGCCTTTTTCTCCCAACTCGCCGCAAAGTCCAACCAATCGATGCCGGCATAATCGCCAGTTTTAAAAGGTGTTACCGGCGTAATCATCTTCAGTACGCTCTGGATTGCGACAAGTATGACGAGTTTGGCAACATTTCAGTTAGATCAAGAAACATTCCAACAGCGCTGGGCTCTTTGCAAATACTGTCACAGTTCATGTTAAGTGAGAAAATCAAGAACATAGAAGAATATAAGGAGACCTAGGAAGACGAGATCTCTAGAGCAGGACCTGGAAACAAGCTTAAGCAGATGCTGCTACGTAATCTGATGGATGTTGAGGAGCTTCTCAATTCCGCCGATGAAGAAGATAGTTTTCAGCCAGAGCTTAATTATTAATAGATTCTGGACACAGTGTAGGGGGTTACGGAATGAAAAGAAGGATCTGCAGTAGAGGAGGGGGAAACTACAGACGGATCGACAAGTTCGAGAAGATACTCATCTTAGGTTGTGCCTGCACCTTATATTATGGGTCCCAGAATACCCACCATTCTACGTTCAAGCTTCTACACCACCATCCATGCTTGGCTGGAATTGGTTTACATCCCCACAAGATGCAGGGCGGAATTGTATACACCTTAACCAAGTGCTCTCAGTAGTTCGCTGCCCTATGCAGCAAAAAGTGTGGTAGGCTTTGCTATATCAACACATCGCTGTAGTGAAGATCGCAAGCGCGGCCGATCAACCGGATGGATGTGACGCCAAGCACCGCGCCACGAAGAAGAAACGCTTCATCAGCGATTAATCATTTTTTCCAGTCTCTCGCGCATCCCAAAGAGTGTGTGTGCAGTCGCTGAAGCGAGCGAGAGGCGTGGGGACGACCAGTAGCCATGATATCCCCCTGGTCTAATGCTGCACATTTTGCAGCTGTGCCAGGAGCATACCCAAGACAATGCCTTACACGCTTCGGAGAATACGCGTCGACGGGGCTGCTCTATGTGGAGCTTCAGATATGACTGGTTCAGTCTCGACCGTGAAAATGTAGAAATTAGAAGCATATAAGTACAAGAAAACAATTTGACAATTTTAGAGGTTTCTAATTTAATTAATTGATGAATGTATGAGATAAAGGATCATTTGCGGCTCCCTATAACAAAGTTAGAGAAATTAAATATATGTCAGGTACACTAAAGTAGTCAATAATTAAAGGATTAAATAGTGTAAAGCTCTTTAAGAAATACTTACTCCTCTTCCACCCTCACTTACAGAATACCCAAAACCAGCAGCATAATAGCTTCGGAGACCAATAACACAGGTCCTCACCTTTTGTTTGTAAAATTGACTCAGGTCGTGCCTCAAGTTCCGAGACACTTAGCTATCCTGGTCGTTACCGGGCTTGTTGTTCTTCGCAAGGAAAACGGTGTAATTTATGTCTGACTCTCCATTGATGATCTAATCAACTCTATTGAAGGAGACGAGATTGCTCAGCCAGAGCTCAATAACGAAGAGAATCTGAACGCACAGTACGAGAAGAAGGAATAAAAAGAAGGAGCTGAAGCAGAGGAGGAGACGATTACAGACAGATCGACCAAGTGCGAGCAGGTTCCCATCTTGAATAGTGCATGCGCCTTGTATTATCTGTCCGAGGAAACTTACCGTTACATGTCCAAGCTACTACGCAGCCTACAGGATGACATTCGCAGTGCCACGCCACACCCTCGATGCTTGGCTTTAATAGGTTTACCCCCCCTACATTCGGTACAAATTCTTCATCTATACACTTATATCTCGATTCATGACTATTAGTTAAGATAGGGGAGCAAGCTCTGGAGCTCACCCTTTGATATAAGTAATCCAGTTTCATAGAGCTGAATCAAGTTGCAAAATATTATACAGCAGCAGTAATCGAAGAAGGAGTATGATGCTGTTAATGTATGTAATATTAAACCAGTACATTATACTTGGGCAACGCGACCAGCCTTTTCTTATAAGCGTTCAGCATTTGCTAATGTGATCATATTTACCTTTGATCAATTTTAAGCCAATCACAAGCGTGCACCACAATAGTGACCTAGCCAAAGCGTGGCTTCATGGCCTGTATACCTAGGAGGAGGACCAGCTGCATCGCACTTAGTACGTGTAAGGTACACCTAGCCGCGTTATTTACAGACAGACACACACAGATAAGTACGATTTCAAAAGTTCGGCATTCACCCTGCGCACAGTCTCTAATAGCTTCACCCTTCGGGCTCGCAATAAGTTGGCAACCATTGAAAACCATTGAACGACCCTGGTGGACGTCCAATCCTATAAAATAGTGGAGGTTATTGCGAGCCCGAAGGGTGAAGCTATTCGTGAGTGAGCGCAAGGTTAAATGCCGAACTTTTAAATCGTACTTATAGGTCTGTCTGTCTGTCTGTCTGTCTGTCTGTGTCTGCAAATAACGCGGTTCGGTGTACCTTACACGTACTAAGTACGATCTAGCCTGTCCCCCCTCAGGTCGATTTGCATGATAGGTGTCACTCTTTGGCTAGGTCACTATTGTGGTGCACGCTTGTGATTGGCTTAGAATCGATCAAAGGTGAATATGATCACATAAGCAAATGCGCTGGACGCTCATAAGCAAAGGCCGGTCGCCTTCTTTTGAAGGTATTTAGTAGAGCTTGATGAAATTGCCAAGATGGGCAATTGCAGAACAAGACAGACCATTCCATGTGGTCTGTGACGCCAGCGATTTCGTAATCGGCTGTGCGTTAATGCAATGTGATGCATACGGCTGTAAGCAGCTGAGCGCAATTACCCAGTGCATGACAAGAAACGCCTTGCCATGAAATACGCAGTGACTAAGTTTCGTCTCTATCTCCTAGGAGATAGACCGTTTGTAGTCTATACGGACCATGCGTCATTCCGCACGGCCGGAAACAGCCCACACCTCTCCCAATGGATGGCGAGTTGGCTATCCTTCTTCGCGGGGTATAACTTTTCCGTGGAATATAAGTCAGGACAACTTAATGTCGTCGCTGATGCGTTGCCACGCCAACCCGATTTCGAGTCGGCTGCGCAGTCCAACAGTGGGATCAGTCCCACTGTTGCAACACTAGTCACTAGTGTTCCGTTGTCAACAACAGGTTGACGACATAAGAAGGCCTACGCAGAAGATAAGGCTCTTCTGCGACTAATGGATCATCTGGTGACTCCATCTCGTAAATCTCTCTAATATATACCGGCCTTGTATCGATCTACCACGGATTGATACACAACACGCAACGGGTTGCTGTTTTATACAGCCGTTGCCGGTGACACTCCTCGTGTCGTCATTCCCGCTCATAATGATTTGCTCTTACGCATCATGTATGAGTGTCACGATGCACCAACTAGTGGGCATCGTGGGCGTGAGAAGATTTATCTCACGGTAAGTCGCGACTTTTACTGGCCCCGCCAGTACCAGTTCGTGCGCAAGTACATTCGTGCTTGTGAAGTGTGCCAACGGGTGAAGCCCAGGCTTTAATCCCGTGCGCCACTACAGCCTCAACCAATCCCGGCAGAGCGCTTGCAGTTCGTTTCAATGAACTTCGTCTTCGGTTTCCCCAAAGACGCTCACAAGAATAATGGTATTGTTGTGTTCATAGACTGATTCAGTAAGATGGTACATCTTGATGCAGTTAATGAGTCAATCTCAGCACATGGTTGTGCCCGTGTCTTCATTGACACGGTATTCCGACCTCACAATCCACCCCGTGCACTAGTCTCTGATAGATATTCTCGGTTCACAGTGATGTTTTGGCAATACGTGTTCCGATCCTTCGGAACACGTCTGACTATGTCTACTTCTGACCATACCGAGACTGATGGTCAGACAAAACGCGTAAACCGCGTCCTCGAAGAGATACTTCGAAGATACGTCCATTATTTCACATATTGGATCGAATTTTAGCCGATTATGGAGTTTGCAATCAACAACTCCGTGCATGCATCGACAACGCATACACCATTTTTCGTGCACGGCTTACGCCATCCACGCCTATCCACCCATTTAGAGTGTGACAATAATTCAAGGGGGGAGGGATTCGCTCGAGCAAAAACCGTTCTGGCTCTTGCTCATCACGCGTCGAGATATTCGACGACGTGAACGTTGCCGATGTAGATCCAGTCTACATCGAAGAAGATAACCTTATCAATAGTGATGACACTATTGCTGAGCCAGAAAAGGATGACGATGCTTTTATATTCAGCATCGCCAATGACTACACCAGCGACGATGAGAACACCCATGCTGAAAAATAGGATGAGCTCCGAGCAGTGCGCCTTGTGCGCACTGCAACAAACCAAATTGATGCGGCAGAAGATTTCCTGTAGGCACGAGAAGCAGTGGTCCATTTCGTGCCGGACTCCATCGCTAACGTGGTGGAACGGCAGAAACAGAACGCTGGTAAACATGGAAGAGCAAACGTTCTTCTATTTAATGTTGAAGACTTAGTTCTACTGTCTACGGTTAATCTACCTAATCACGTAGTAACTAATGTAGATAGTAGTAAACTACTACCCAAGTATATCGTCCCGTTTTGTGTACTACGTCGCAAAGGCAATGTGTACACGATCGATTTGCCTCGCAGGATGGGTACGCATCCTACGTTTTATGTCGGTCGTCTCCGCCCGTACCATCACCACGAGGTCTCTTCCTCGGGCGAATACAACCGCCACGTTCAAGAACCTTCAAGTGATATGTTTGGCCCCGAGCCAGCTTCTTAATTTGGCTCGGTGGAGCAGCATTCTGGCGACGAAGGTCAGCCACTTCGTCGCGAAAGACTTGACACGCCCTCTCGTTCTCGGATTGTTAGAACGCGAACTCCGATCAGTCGTCAGATCCATAAAGGCGGATGCGTTGCAACCACGCCTCCAAAGAGAGACGCTCCTACCTTTCTTGTTCAGTGCAATCACACAGACCTTGTACACGCTGCTGGAGACGACCAACCTCGGCCTGCAATTTCAAGAGATTCGGAGTTGATATTTCCGCCCCCATCACAGCTATTGGTGGATTCGCACGGTGGTCAACGCTTTCACGTGGAACGTATCTTGAACCACCGTGATTTGAAGGGCAGCGAACGAGTTATCTTGTCCGCTGGCGCGGCTATCCGCCGTCGCACGACAACTGGGGCCTCGCGCCCAGCTGATGATTGACGTTGAGGGTCTCGTTCGCCAGTACGACGATACACATCCGATAGCTCAGAAGGGCCATCGAAAAACACGCACCCATGGCGCTGGTGGAGCGATTACAGGTTAGCAATCTCATCGCGCATCTCAGAAGCGATGTGCGCCCTACCCCAGGGCGAAGAAAGGGGGTACAGCTCTCTGTTGATTCGTTGAGTGTTGTCGAAATAACACGGACACGGTTCTCTCCACGTGAGGCATGGAATTCCTGCCTCTCGAGACAGCTTGTGCAACCTGACTTTTGCACCAGTTAAGGTTCGTTTCTCAGACCTAACACGAGCTGTGTCAAGTTGCCGAAGCCAAGCTTCGCGTCCAATGTGCTGCACACTGATTATAAAGTCGTTCCACGCCTGCAGCAACGAAATTTTGTCTCGTTTGGTGTTGCCACTATACCAACGATGCTTCAGAAAAGCATCCAGATAGAAGTCTTCTTTAGCGCAAAAGTTACTAGCGCTGATGTCGAGCCCGTGCAACAGCCTCGCATCAAATATTGGAATTCGATGATGGAGACTTGTCTCGCCTGACAGATCATTCACAAGCCTTTCTGGTAATACCCAAGGCTTGTTTTCAGGGGCTAGATGCAGCACATTGCCGTCTAGAGCCCCCTGCGTGGTACCAACGGAAGTCTCGGTACCACTAGAATCGTCATCACGACGGTGCAAGACATCACCGCATCCGCTAGAAGGTGAATGCGCAGTAAAAGGTGCGGGGGATGAGTCAGCATACTCATCCTCCGAACTAAACAGACTCTGGTAGTGACCATGAGTCTGACTACCTGCTCGAGTCCTATTTGTAGGCTCGTATTCGGTCGCCCTATAGACTCGGGTGACCTAGGTGTCTTCTTCGAGTCGGACCCACCGTCCGACTGCCCCGAATAGATAAGCTCCACTTGGGAGCCATCATCATTAGCACGCGGTGACCCACCACGTGCATCTGCGGCAACTGGTGCTGTAGAAAGAGTTGCAGTGGCAGCAGACGAAGCATCGTCTGCCGCGAGAGACAGGGCATCGTCAAGAGCAGCTGCATTAACACGCGCAGCTGCCTTCTCAGCAGCTTTCGCCGCGCGTCGCATGGATTTGTTCACCATGCGATGAAAATCCAGAAATGAATGAATCAGACCAAAATAAGTGCTCCCTGTCCCTGATGTGGCCTAATGGTGACCACATTAACGTGATAGTGATTGGTAGACTATTGTTTAAGGGGGAGTGTAACGGGATGAGCCTGTTACATGTAATTGATCCTTGATACTTGCTAATTAGAATATTATCATAAAGGTTGATAATGTTCGTGAATATTACCATAAGGAGTAATATTCAGAACACTCACCGATTGGATGATAGGGGTCACCGTATCAGCCAGCTCTAGCGGTCCAATCAACGATGGACGCGCGCGATGAGTGGTGAGCAAGACTTTAGTATACATTTTTGTAGATAAATATAATTAAGTTAGGACTAAAACATAGGTTAATAATTAGGACTTAATTAAATTTAATACAATTTTACTTTTACCAACAGCTAGATTATCTCTAGTTGTTTTACCTCCCTCTGCACGTTGCATAGAGGTAGCGAGGCACCACTAGCACTGCTGTCGGTGATAGTAGCCCCACACTGGTTGTCCAGTGTGTTGCTTCGGTGCTCCATTACAAGGCTGAAGCAGGACAGCGTACGAATGTTGCTCACCTGCGATCAGCGCGCCCCAAAACAGAATTTTCACTGCTACGGTTGTGTACTTGATGCCATAACATCTGTGTATACCTGATGTGAGACCTTTGTCGCTAGTAGACAGAGGTGGGATGATAGTCCTGCTTGTGGTCTCTACATTTCCGCATCACCACGCTCTCGTTCGCTACTCACAGTACACAGCAAATTTGTCGTCTTTGCTTGAGTTGCTACCGTCATAAGAGACTGAATGCAACTCTACGGCGATGCTTTGCCGCCACGTTGCACGTACATGATATATTGTGAGTGAAATGCCGTAGTCGAGCTTCGATACAGCACGAAGTGCGCACCGTAATTGAGACTTTATCTTAAGATCCAGCCACGACGACTGAAGTGCTGGTAGATGACATTGGTCTCGTGAACGTCGCACTCACTAAAACTGGCTAAACGAAGAAACGGGCTGGACCTCGGAACGGACCCCAGTGTTGACCGACATTCGATCGAATAATTGAAGCTAATTGGTTGAAATGATCGACGGACGAGGCAAGTTCAAGTCACAGAATTAAACTCTAGCAGTCGCCTGCACTTCTAAATTTGCTGGCTACTACGCACGTCAAATCACGAAGAACACTCCCCCCGCTTTCTGCACACCCTCGTCCCGTCCTTTCCCATGGAAAATCCAGTGGATGCCTCTTCCCTCGTCCACGACCAGACACCATGTGATGCTCTTGGCTCGAATCGTGTGGCTCTGATGGCCGGTACGATTGGTACGCCTGACAGTCTACCCTCGTCCAACGATTCCGGGCCCTCCGACTCTCCTACGGCGGCCCCTACTGAGACTGAGCCAGCCCTACCCACCGATGGTAGTACTGATGAGGTCATGGACGAGCTGACTTCTGGCTCTCTCTCGCCCATCGCCATACCAGCATCGCAGAGGCTGACGCTGCGCGTCGTCGGGTGGAGACTCCCAAGCCTCTCGCTAAACATCGAGTGGATCGAGCGCCAATTCGTCGCTGGTGGTGATTGGTCATTCATCGCCTCTCGTATAGACCAGGCTAGGCAGTACACTTTTCCTCGTGGCAAGTACGACATTATGATCGCTACTGGTCGGGCGCTCGCGAAGACTCAGCTCTAAAAGATCATGGTGTCTCTCTCTGGTAAACACCACGGAATGACTCTCTTGAGGACCTCTACCGCAGCCATGAGATTGGCCAAATCTCTAAGCTGCCAGGTGGCGATCCCCGCGTCAAGGTAAAGTCAAAGGACGCTTGTCTACGACTCGAGCGCACGAAGGTGAACATCTGGGTGATTTCTTCACGTTTAAGGAGTTTAACGTGCTTGGTGGCAAGTACTTCATCGACATCTCCAACATGTACTCGGACACGGCTACCCAATTGATTCTTCAGCGCTTGTTTCTGCTTGGCTGTAAGCCAGTCTACGAACCCTTTCGTGAGGTGAACCTCGCGACTGGAATCACGTCTGCCACTTGGCACGTGTACTTCTTGACGATTTCAGGTCCCAGTGTGCTGATCGTGAATGACAGCGTCTGCGATCTGGTGTGTTCGACAACAAGCTCCACCCAGCTCATGGGTAAAACGCTCCTTTCCAGTTGAAACTTATGCCATTTGGGTATCGATCTCACCACGGAATTGACCTGGGTACGACCACTAGAGACTTTCCGTGCACGGTGCCGGGGTCTGCCCCGCAACCGCGACAAAAAACCTGAAGAAACCAGCGCAGACCTATGCGCACGCTGTGACTGCGGCTGTAGTTGCAGTAGCTACAAAAGTTCCCCAGAAGGCATCATTCGAAAAGGCAGTTGAGGAGGCAAAGAAATGGGTAGGTCAACTCTGCCAAGGGGATCAGAATGACAAGACACCGGCGGCTACTTAGATCGTCAAGACTTCGTTTAGCACCTCGGAAGCTTTGTCGGTCTCGACATTTTGTGGATCTCACGTCAAGATCACTCCTCCTGGGAGCCCGAAATCTCGGAAGACACCCCCACTTTTGCTGACTAATAGCGATAATGACGGTTTCGTCACTGCACATTCTAGAGAAAACGCGGTCGCAGCGCGATCGACTTTTCCAACATGCTGGCGAAGCAATCAAAGCTTCCGTTGGATGGCATTGGGACGGCCAACTATTTTCAAGCACTCCAGACGATGAAGGTCCGGTTCAATTGACCGACTTGACAGAGGACCCGACATTCGGTGTTCGTCACCAGGTTTTACCTTTGGGTGTGAAACGTCCTGATGTGCTGCAGACCTCGAACGAGTCCGCTTTCTTCGTTGAGAAACATCACACGAAGATTAAGAAAGCTACCAAGGCATCTTTTGTGTTTGAAGTGGCAGAAGCCATGCTTAACGACGAGAACACGGCACTCGTTAGTCTTATACCCGACTGTATCGACGATGCGAAGACAAGGTCGGCGGCATGTGCAAGATTCTCAAAAATGCGGCGAATCCCGACCACTTCACCAAGAAAGCGGTAGAGTGCTTTCAACAGCGCAATTGCGATGACGATGGTGGAAGGTGGGTTAGCTATTGAGGAGGTTGATCAACTGCATGCGATTAACCGAGTGCTTTGCGCGACCAATTTACCAAGGATACAACGTTCAACACGAAATGGAAGAAGATTATGGGAATGGCTAATTCTTTCAAACGCGATGAGACGTTCACGATGTGTGCAAGGGGTGGGCTACCTCACACGCCATCGAGGAGATGTATCGCGCTTCCAAAGCCTTGGGTCTGTTCGATCTCACGCTCATGTCCATTATCCCCGTTTTTCTCCAATGACCACTGGATCCAGTACATCACTGGCAGACAGTTGAGTGGATCCCTGCGCATCATACGCGGCTTCTCCACCCAAAACCCCTTCTTCGCCTTCTGCGGTCCGAGTTGGGTGCTCACTGCATGCAGAAATGGAGGGATACCTGCTGGATACGTTCGAAGCTCATCAAAAACTTGAAGGATTCTACCCGGGAGAATCGCCCATCTTACAGCTTCATGCCGTCGATGGCGGGGTTTCGATGCTAGCGGATGCGCTGGCCACCCGTTGCTAGAGTCGCCTTGGCACCTACATCCTGGAGCAACGTCAGTATTCTCACAGTGAACACTAACGGAGTCAAGAAGAAGGCCATCTCCTCATTAAGAACCTGCTCTCCAAATACTCGGTCTCATGTCTCCAAGAAAACAAGTTTGGCGACGCCACCCATCTTTCGACCATCCAATTTCACCTTGACTCAAGCTTCAAACACAAGGTCTTTGTTAATAACCACATCTCCCATCTGCACTGGCCGACACGGGGGAGAAGCAACGGGGTGGTCACAGTGCTTCGCTCCGACTTTCCGGGTTTCGACTCAGCGGTTGAAGTCACCCATCTCACAGTCGAGGGGCGCTATCTTGTTGTGCGCGTGATAGTTGACGGTTCGCCACTCTACACACAACGTGTACGCTCCAGTCGACCGCCAGGAGAAACTTCAGTTCTTCTCGAGTTTTGTCACAGTTTACTTTGATGACCGAGCAACCCATCTTGTGTTGGGGGATCTCAATACTCCCCTGGACCCTCGACTCGACTCATCGACTTCAGATGTGTGTTATGACCCCGGTCGGTCCAGCTGACTTGAATGGATGGCAAAACTTGGTGTCTTTGACGCTTGGCGGATCCACTTTGATATCAAGCGTGTTTTCACTGGTCCTCCACCCCGCAAGAACCGTCTGTATTAAATCTTGCTGTCGGAGTTCTTCTCGAACCATTTCTATGGCGACTCTCGGTTCTTTTATACCCAACATACCGGCGAACATCTTGATCACAGTGTGAGTTTTCGATCGGGGTCCCAGCTGCATGGTCGTGGATACTGAAAGCTCCCTCGCTACTGTCTTGATTTTTTTATGGTGGTGTCTTTAATCGAAACAGAAGCGGAACTGGTCCGGGACACGCTTCGTTCGGCATCAAACCCAGGCAAGATCTGGGAAAACTGGAAAACGACGACAAAGAAACAGCTTCAAGCAGTGCAGAAGAAGTTACGTGTACAATACTCCCACGCTGTTTACGAAGCTTGTGTCCGTCTTGATCGTGCCACTGCTCGATATCGCGATTTTTCTTGTGTGTTGGATCAGGAACTCTATGCCTATGCTATGCAGTACTACAAGGAAGTAGTTCAGCGAACGAGTCAATACAACCAAGACACTGCGTTTGTATTCCAAACAAGCCACTCTGAAACGCACTTCTTCTGGCCATTGGATACCAGCTTGCGCCGCGACTCCATTGAGGAGGCGGTAACACCGGGTGGTGCGCTTTCAACAAACCCACAAGACATCTCTTTCCAGTTTCTCGAGCACTGGGGTTCGGAGATGGGTGGCCCGGACAGTCCGAGCCGGAGACCCCTCCCTCCGGATGCCATCCTCCAGCTCACGCTTCTCAATTACATTACTAGCTCAGTCTCTTCTCTCGAACGTGCCATCGTGGACGGTTCGGTGACAGATTCGGACTTGGCGGCTGCGATCCGTCATATGAAGGCTTCTTCGGCTCCTGGTATGGACGGGTTGACGACTGCTTTCTATTAGATCGCTCCAGACGTGTTTGGAGAGTGCCTCCACATAGTTTTTTCGGACCGGCTTCGGAGGGGAAAACCTTTTCCTTCACAGCGCCAATCAGCTGTTGTGCTATTGCACAAGAAAGGAATGCAGGCAGTTCCTGGCAACTACCGACCGATTGCTCTTGTGCAAGTGGATGTGAAGGTGCTTTCGAAGGCGCTGACGTATCGCCTTCGAAAGGTGATCTTGGACTTAATCCACCCAGACCAGTAAGGTTTCGTCAAAGGATGGTCGATTCATCACCACGTGCGCTTTCTTGTTGATCTTCAGGACCTGGTGACTGGTCGGAACGAGGAAGCGTACGCGCTGTTTTTTTATTTCGAGAAATCCTTCGACCGAGTCAACTGGGACTACAGTTTCGACTTCTGGACCGCATGGGCCTCGGGTCCAAGTTTTCCCAGTGGGTCCGACTTCTTTACACCGACCCTCGGGCCCACTTGATCATCAATCAGAACATCCAGACTGTACTTTTTCCCACTCGCGGTGTGAAACAAGGGGATCCGTTGTCAGCTCTTCTCTTCATCCTAACTATCGAACCACTTGAAAATTTGCTACGGTCTCACGAAGAGTATGGTGTGTGCATTAACGCCGATCACACTGCCACTGGTACGTTCTTCGCTGATGACTCCACTTTGCTTACCAGTTATATGGTGAACCTGCAAGATCAGCTAAGGATTGTCCACGATTACTGTTGCGGGTCTGGGGCAATGCTCAACGTGTCCAAGTCCATGCTTCTCGCGCTCACCCGGAGCCACGAGTGTCCACTGCTACCAGATGTGCGCGTGCTCGGTCGGACAGATACAGTGAAATACCTCGGCATTTCGTTTGGGCAGCCTTCGGTCGATACCGCAATCGTAGACTCCCTCGACCAGCGCTTCCATGACGGCTTTAAACTCTGGTATCGACGGGCTCGCACTCGTCGGAGTCGTATGCTGATGGCCCAGACGATGATACTTTCCCGTTAGTGGCACTACACTCAACATGTGTCTATTTCAAAGACAACGGTGCAGCATTGGCAATCGATGCTGAACCGATTCGTATTGAGTCACAAACATGACCAAGAGTCAACACACGTCCAGCTGATCCCTAGCGCGTTTATTTATCAGCGCTGCTGCAATGGTGGGTTGGGCGTTCCTGATATTGCTGCTCATCTCAAGCGTCAACATCTTCAACTGCTTTTGCAGCTCTTGCGTGACCTGGGGACGACAACGGTGCGAGATTGGACGACGCTCAGCTCTGAACTGCTTTGACTGGTAGTCCCGCCGACGGGTAGCAGAAAAGCAATGGACATCCTCACCATATCCCCGTTTCGTCATGGAGACAGGATATAGTGGGGGCTGGTGGTGGAAGGCGACGTGGAGACTGTGGTACTCCCTTCGGTGGGAGATCACGTGGCATGACCTTCCGATGAACGCGCTTGGTACGGTCTTCGCCAACATATCTGGTTTGAAGCCGACCGGACTCTTCAGTTCGAGAAATCACCACGGACGGAAACCATTACCACGCACCGGCGATTTATTGGTATAGTCGTTGAGCCGCAACGAAGTTTTCGGCTACATCTTTCACGAGTCTTCGGTTTACGGTCGATTTCGGACTTCATCCGTGCAGGCGAGGCTTGGCCGTCGCAGGAAGTGTTCGTCCAGTTACATTGATTTCGCGCTTGACAACTTGGCAGCAGGTGAAATGGCTGCGCGTGCTCCACATCGAAGCCACCCAAATTGTTCAGCGCCTTTATGCGACCAGGCTTATCTTGCCGGAATATCGAGGACACAGTGTTTCTTGCCTCATTTTAGGTGTATTAGTGGTGGTCGGGAGTATTTTTATCCCATCCATTCCAAAGTGTGCTCTTCTTAGCGTGGTAAGGAAACCCCCATTCCCTACCAAACCGCATCCGTTGTCGCTTCGCTCGCCCAATGCAGAAGAAAAGCATGTTCAGGCTTTCGTTACAACCACGAAATATCTGCAGCGCATCATACTTCCATTGTACGTGGACTTGTAAATCCGACTGGCCTTCCGTCTAGTACCGGTTCGATACCGGTTCGATACCGGTTCTGGTTCCTCGAATTATCTGACCCTCGTGTTCGGATCTGCGGTCGAGCAGGTTGCACTGCCATCGCGATGGAGCGGTACTTATTCTTTGAGTCTGAACCTGCCATGTAACTGTGGACCCGATTCCATAAGATGTTGTCACCTTTCTTCCCAGCACGGTTGACTTGGCTGAAGATTGCAATTTCTTCCAAGCCACGGGTGCGTGTCCAGTAGAGACGCAGCACCGATGTAGAGCTTTAAGTGTGGCTTACGCTTCGGGCAGTGATACTTCACTTCCCTGAGGAAGATTGCAATCTCTGCCTCCTTGATGGACGACAGCCGACACCTGCCGCCCCAGCATTGTTAGCGACCCTTGCGACTGCTTGCGCCCACTTCTGACACAGCTTTCGATGCCGTCATGATACCGATAAGTAGCGGATCCAGCATGAAGTCCTGTCAACGATGAAGCACCACGCCAGGTTCGCGGACATTTTGTACTAACCCGGCCATGCTTTTCGTCCGGCATCCCGGTCTGTAGCTCTTCGGCAGTGACCGTGTCGGTTATGCAACGTGTTTACTCAATGTGATGCTTCCTGCCTCCGCACAATATATCCGTAGTCGCAGCCGCAGCGTTTCTCCGTCCCACCGTCTGGTGCACTGTCACAGGCGACAACCCAACCTACCGCAGCTACAGAATACGGTGGGCGGGCCACCTGCTAACAAGGACAATCCGCGCACGGTGGGATTCTGTGGCGGGCCGATTGGCGTCACCTACCTATTTCAACCCATCAGCAGTTCGAAGAAGACCTGTTGTCAAAAATAGTCAAAAAAGTGGTCTTACTGAATAAACCACAGCCACGTACACGTGTCAGCACGTGGACGCGCGCGCGTGCGGGGGCATCGTTCCCTCACATTACCCGACGCTAATCTCGACGCCCCCTTCGACTCTAACGACACCAGCCAAATGGTACACCCTCGAGTGCATCGGGTGTCGGTTGACTGTCACCGCGCGCTTTGGACTTCGCCTTCTTGCGCGTGCTTCATATTCAATAATGAGCAAAGAAGAGAAAGGCAAAAAAAAATGAAAAATTAGAAAGTGAATAACACACAGCTGATTAAGCGTGTGTAGCATAGTGGGCTATATCTCCAGCTGTAGTACCCTATTTTTTTATTTTGCTACATAGATTGAGAAGTCACTCTGTCTAAACTCTTGTAATAAAGACAACTTTTCAACTATCAGCCGCCTGCGTGTATGTGAAAAGAAGAAAAAGTGATGAACAACACGACATCATTGGTCGCTGATGTCGTCGCTTTACCACACCACGATTTCAAATGGTGGTTTGAAAATCAAGGCAAGGTGTTGTGTTTTCCAAAGGAAGTGTTGTGGAAAGAAAAACTGGGGAACGTCAGCCAGGAAGCTAACCAGCTACAAAGGGTCTTAATTAGACCAGGATTGAATGGGACTAGCACCAGAACACGTCAGTGACGCACGAGACACTTCGGGAGTATCGTCGACATTTGCTGCCATGTCGCTATCGTCATCGACAGCACCACTGCGAAAGTCTGGATCACACGGCGCCCAACTGACAAAAAAAAAAACAAGGCCACTTTAGTACATGAATGTACTATTATGCCTGTGGCATCCCGGTGGATTCTCCATCGCAACACAGATCGGCTGCTGGCGTTTCCATAGTGTTACTCGTCGGAAAGAGCGACGTGTACGGTACGGTTAATGACGCGGATCTCTCGATCAAGGTCTAAAGTTGTCGCTGGTCTCACACAACGTGTACCGAGGCCTTGTCACCTCCTACTGATGTGATAACAAATAGCACAAATAAAGATACTTTTTAAGGAGGCGTTACGCATCCACCCCCCTCGCAATAACTATCCACCCCCTCACACTTACGATGCTCGGATTAGTCAATAAAAAGAAATGCGTTGCAAATTGCAATCCCTGATTGGTCAGACAAGGAATGAAACGAACACTTTTCCACCAGCAGCAGGTACATACGAACACTTACCTTCCTCTTGAAACTATCCAATTTCCCACAACTCGTTAAAAATGAACGCCCTTACACACCCTTGACACTGGCACATGCTTCTCTTGATGAGGCTCAAGCTAATTCGAAAGACCCATGCAACGTTACGAGTACATGGTATTGCTACGAAGCGTACCAAGAGGGTTGGCAGGAGTAAGGAAGGTGACGTCAGGGTAGTATACTATCAGTACTCACAATCAAACGCACATATTGTGCGCAGTGGCCAACGTGAGCGTATACGGCCAAGCTGGAGCAGCGGTCGAGTAACACTAGTCGAGTTTTTATAACGCTAAGGGACTGGCAATTTAGTTTACCGTTCATTTACATTTACTGTTTAAATTGCTGTTGCATCAAGTCGTGTAAAACAGATCGAGTATTTTTGACCTTCAGATCAATTTGATTCAGGAGACAGCGGATGCTCGACTAGGGGTCCAATTACCACCGCGGTAGTCCTAGTGAGTCATCATGACGTGATTCCTGGCCTTCATCTCGTAGTCGACTTAATTTGCTCGGGGTCGGATCTTGAAGTCTACAAGGAGCTCAAATCTGCCCAGAAGCACCACTGGATGAAGTGTTTCTGGTCATGTGCTACTCGAAATATCCGGTACTGGATCTTAATAAGATCATCACGGTCTTGAGGGAGTTCCCTTCGTGGGACCTGGCATAAGCTTAGCGAAGGAGCCGGCGGTTTAGTTTGCCGTTCAACAATATTTCAGGGATAGTTCGTTACATTTTTGTTTTATATCGACCAACCAGAGCATTGTAAGTGTGAGGGGGTGGATAGTTATTGCGAAGGTGTTGGATGCTTAACGCCTCCCTATAAATATTTTTAAAATAGCTCAATGGTAGAAAAATTACAAAAATAAATTCTATATTTAGGAATATTT
This sequence comes from Hyaloperonospora arabidopsidis Emoy2, assembly GCA_000173235.2. Classification (NCBI taxonomy): domain Eukaryota; phylum Oomycota; class Peronosporomycetes; order Peronosporales; family Peronosporaceae; genus Hyaloperonospora; species Hyaloperonospora arabidopsidis. The sequence continues at coordinate 227,820 of JH598070.1, forward strand.
AGTTATATAAAATATAAATTATAAAATATAAATAACAGGCGCCAACCCTTGCAAGGGGCAGATGAGGGACCATACATCGCCCGGCTCGCTTTATTACTGATTTCACTCAATGCGTCATAGGTTGTTCAGCTGAAATACAACTCCTAGCTTTTCGCGATCGATGGAAACGCCGAACGACGAAGTCACTTGAATATTTACTACACACTCATTGCAGTTGCGCTTACGACCGGAGGAAAGAGTCCAATGTAGATCAAGCAGTGTACCGTGTTCAGGCAGAAAATGACATCTCAATTATCTATAGGTGATAATAAGAATACCCGTTTGGAATCGTCTCCATCGTTACAGTACTTGTGTTGTATGGGCCGATGCACAGGGATTTCGTGCCGTAGCAGATGGGTAACCCGTCCTGATAATGAGAACTTGTGCGCGCGTGTCGAATCCAACGGTCCCAAGATGGACGACGTGCAAGAAAGTGAAGATTTAGCAAAGGTTAGTCAAGTTACATAGCGACAGTAGTCGTGATGTGAGGCAGATAGTGATTCTGCACTCAAGCAACAGCATCTCGTAGATTCTAGCTCCAAAACAGGTGTGAGAGTTCTACTCGTTTTTCGTCCGCAGCTCACGACCGGGTGAGGTCGATGTGGATAGCGCAGACTTACGGGGTTACAGGGGATCGAATAATCGACTGATGAATAGCTTCTACTATGATGCTTATGTTTTCTTAGAATAGGGCCCTTGCCTTGACTGTCTAGGTCAAAAATTAAGGTGTTCGGGTGGCAGTCCACGTGACGGCTCAAGTGAATATTTTAGTTCCAGAGTCTTCTTCGAGTTGAAAGACTGGGGCGACGGACAGAAGATTAAGAACGTGATGGACCTCTTCAACGGCGACCTCTACCAGGATGTCGTGTTCAACATGATTTCTGACAATCTACAAACTAAAACTTTGACTAGTACTGCACAGATGTGAGCTCACTGTCTTTGCATGGAGACTTCAGCGATAATCTGGACAGCTACATGGGATCAATGAGAAAGAGTCGAAAAGAGACGAGATAGTACTTAGGTTTTTATCAGCGCTTTCGCGAGATCTATGTCCTTTGGCTGCGCTATTACTGAAGGCTGAAGTTGTATCTGAGGTGCAGTATGGGTTGTCTCAAGTGTGGAATGTCAATGGTGTGGCAAGAGATGCTTTCATCTTTTGGAGCCACTCACGACACGGTGGAAACAATTAAGCGCTGCTTCTCTCGTATTGAGAAAGAAGTACGAGTGAACAAGCAAGATAGGAGCTTTGCGCGAAGGTCGTACTAAGCAAAACGGTCATGAAAGAGACTTAGCATAAAGATAGGGATCAAGCTCTAGAGCTCGCCCTTTGATATAAGTAATCCAGTTCAGAGAACTGAATCAAGTTTCAAAACATGATACTGCAGCAGTCACTGAATAAAGAGTATGATGCTCAAAGAGCATCTCCACCGCACCACTTGATATTATCTCTAATTGGAGTGCTACTTCGAGTGGACTACGCGATAAAAGTACTCATCCCATACAATTCCCTTCCGATGTGCACCACTTCAAAACTGACCACGCTTCTCTAATTGTTGCCACGCTTGCCGCCCGCAGCAAACGCATTGATACTGTAAAGCACTCAGGCGTCCAGAGCTCAAAAGGGAAGCGCGTGCGAGGATTAGGTGTAGTTTAATGGCAACTTAGTATATGTAGGTTTTGGACACAGGTTTGGAGTGAAGGGCCGAAAATATGGAGTGTTGTCTAAAAATAAATGTTATAAAGTGGTGCGGTTGGGACGCAAATACTTCGAATCCACTTTATAATATAGATGTAGCACTAAATGAAGTGACCTGGTGGAGATGCTTTATGTCTATATTAACTCGTAAAGTATACTCGGGCAACGCGATCAGCCTTTGCTTATGAGAAGCCAGCATTTGCTCATATGATCATATTCACCTTTGATCGATTTCAAGCCAATCACGTGCGTGCGTCACAATAGTGACCTAGCCAAAGAGTGGCTTCAGATATGCCTATAGATCAATGAGGGGGGGGGCAGGCTAGATCGGAACTAGTACGTGTAAGGTACACCTAACCGCATTATTTACAGACAGACAGACAGAAAAGTACGATTTGAAAAATTTGGTGTACTTGTTGCGCACACTCACTAATAGCGTTACCCTTCGGGCTTGCAACAAGATCCGAAAGCACATCGCCGACGGTAGAACAGAAACACGACTGGAGACCGATGAACAAGTTCTTTTGAAAAGACGATGGTAGCGCCAGATAGACTTGCGGGGGGGGCTGACAAAAGATAAGAACATATAGATTCAGTAGAACCTTCATTGATGCTTGGGTACTTTCACCAAAATCCATCAGTCATGTCATACCAACTATTGGGAAGTCAGGCCGCGCGGGTAAAGTCATCCGTCCGCTTGTTTTGCATTTCTATCCAATTTTGGAGGCCATCAAATAGGATCAAGCTTGTTTTTCTAATCTCCATCTTGACAATGCAGAACAATAGACGACATTACCACCTTTCAACCGCACATCTGGACGGCTGAAACGGAGTGTAGCTGATGGCTAGGTCATAGATTGTCGCGCGGCCAACATGTTCGAGTGATTGAATTTGTTTGGCTGGGATGTACGTCTTTTTTCGTTGTGGCAACATTGGTTTTCGACATCAGCCTGCACACTGGTGGCCAATTCGCTTTTGGTCCAGTGCTCGCCTCGTACAGCGGATGTACACAAAGTCGTAAGAATGTATCTTCCCCGTCCACGTCAGGTTCCTGACCAGCATCAGGAACCGTACGACGGTACGGGAGCGACGCGAGCTAGTGTTGGGGAGGTGTCGCAAGCTAGTCTCGAGGGGGGTCCAATACAAATCAAGCGGAAGGAAGTTGTGTCAATGTAAACCCTAGCAGAGATAGAAGCAATTTAAGTGGCGTGGTGAGTGCAGGTCAATAGGTATCATGCGATCAACGTTTGTCTGCGTGCGATAAGATAAGTGTAATGAAGCTTAATTCCTGTATGCGATACGATCAACTATATGAGATGCCGGCTCTTCGCAACACACAGGAATGTGATGGAGAACTAGCTGGCCCACATGAGTTTACTCCTGCAAATATTGATGCCGTGATCATGTGCTTCGCACATTTAACGCTCATGCGATGAAATTCTCGTGTGCATAGTGGGTGGCTTAACAATGTCACGGAATGGACTTACAGATGAAATCAAATTGGCTGCGCCCCCTTGGCTCATTGCTACACGCTCTGAAAGACACATAAATGCTGGTACTATGTACTGACACGAATCGACGCATATAGGCACTAATCTCCGTCAGGATGACTTCAGTTGTCCATACCATGAAAATTCCGACAACATTTTCATTCCGACAAATGGTTCCGACAAAAAAGAAAGATCTATTTTAAAGTTAGGGTCCCCTACTTAGGAAACTCAAACATTGTACGCTAAGGTACTCCTTATGGTATCATATTTTGGCCTGTCTTGGCGCTTTTTATTCTACTCAGGTCCAGCGAGTTCACGAATGTTACGCTGCTGGAAGCTAGCAGACTACAGGACGCTTTTATATATCAGGCAGTTACTCCTCTGCTGACAGAGAAGGTGGGCAGATTGCCGGATCTGACGTCGCTCGCTGTTGTCGTTTTGGAATGCAGGGCTGCCGTTCACATCTTGTGAGCCGCTGTGTGGGATAAAACTGACATGAAAAGTGGCGCCTGTGCTCCGTGAGAAGCGTGACGCGCTCAACGTACGCTTTCAGCTGCTGTGGTGGTGATGGACAGCGAGCTTCGACACAAGAAGTACGGTGTCTTGTACTACTGAGTTGAGCGTGTATTTCATGTAATGCATCTGACGCTGTTATTGCTGATTGATGATTCTTCTACTGCTGTAGCCTTCTGTATCATATTATCATTATGAAGAAAAACGTGATTAGTGAAATTTGCATATCATCAGTGTTCATCTCGTACACATCTGGCGAGTGGCTGCTAGATGACATAAGTCACGCCGTCCGTGGGATCAACTACAAGAATCGACTGATTTTAACGGCGAATGTAAGTTAACGATTCATCTTAGTAGAAGAAAGGTGGGAGGTCGTTCACTATAGAATGTGTTGAAAAGCGGCTTTTCGTTCATGTAGTTGTGATGAATGCAGTGCCGCTAGTGTCAGCGTCGAATAGCTTGGTAAAGCGCCAGTATAGAGTTCTATTTTTCTGTGCTGTTGTGGATCTGTTAATGCGTAATTTAGGTCCGCATAAGAGCATGCAGAAGGACATTAAGAAGGTTGTGCGCAGGTAGCTTTTGATAAGCGCGCATGCGTAGCTACAACGGTTGCCCCTGTTATCACGAAGACATTGAAGCACCGCAACAAGTGAGATACTGCTTTACGACAATCCAGTTGCTAGTGCTGACAATAACGTTGAGGAAACTACATGCTCTTGTAAGTAAGGGTCCATTTCAGTAATGCACGAGTGATAGTTCCTACAAAGTTAATATACTCGTCCTGAGGAGTGCAGTCAAAGTTATTTTGATCTATAAATTCGTTCCGTTAAGTTCTTTAGGTGCTGGTTCGATTAAACTTCTACATCGTTGTGCATTGTGACCCACCCTCATGCAACGGCCGCATCTTCTTCGCAAATTCTAACAAATTTATTGCACCAGTGATGCTGATCATTTCTTGCTTTGGCTAGATATGATGGCTTTAAACCCACTCACCTACTCACTCACTTCTTTTGATTTAAGGACATCGCTTACTGTGGCTAGAACGCCGACAATGATGTCCACCACACGGCATTTTTGCGCAAAAAAGGTACGATTGTGTATGATCACGACAAAAATTGACTTTTAATATATAACTGATAGTGATATAGTTCCTTCTGTTCGTGACTTATTATTATCCAACCATGTATTTTGTATATTAAGTCAAGGGGATCTAACCAGAAAACTGAGGGAGATTAACGGTTCCCCGGATATCATTAAGATCTTCGTGTTGTTATCATTAACAATGCTGGTGAATTGTGTGTTAAAATACTAACTGTCGGTATTGGTGATGTTTTAAAAGTGAATTTGACGAAGGGAGGCAGAGGATAATCCTGCCCGTCCGCCGTCAAACACAAAGTTCGGCCGACGACGTATCATTGATGAAGTAAAATGAAAAATTGAATCGAGGGAGATGGCTCTGCCATCGAGAGACGAGGCTGATTGCATCTTCTTTTTTTCAAATCATAAAGTACTTTGCATGAATCAATTCACATTTACCGTCTGCCGGAGGTGCAAGATTTTTTCTGCCCCTATTTGTCATGGTTTTGCTTGTTAATCTACTGTTCGCTATTGGTCAATTTTGATCAAATCATGTGCGGGCATTAGTGCGTGTGTGACTCTACTCTCTATGCTTACGCAATAAGTGAACAAATCAGAGCGTTGCACTAATAATGAATATCTATCTATCTATGATAAGCGGCTAGGCTAAATATGTACACCTATCATTATTTAGGTTATTACAGACAAAGAAACATACACAGAAAGCAAGATTTTATGCATTTACCTTGCGATCAGTCACTATTACCCTTCGGGTTCGAAATAAAATATAGTAGTACCAAGATAAGTTCAATCCTGCCAAATCTGCTTTCAGCAGGTCTTAAAAGGATTGTACTAAGGTTCAACGCATCATCATCCCGAGGTCTGTGGAAGGACAATAGCCTCTTAAATGAAAAAATGAGGACTTAATTTCATCATATGCTTGGGCACATCGTTGATGGCGTATTATTTTACTGGAGCAAGATGAATTCCTCACTATATATTATCATAGCTTCGTGTTGAGCTCGTCTTATTAGCTCACATAAGAGCATGCCCTAAAGTGTACCGGGTTTAACACAGGGCAACCAAAATTTGACAGTAAGAATACTACGGGTTACCACACTTCTTTAGATGAATTACAACAATATTTATGCAGTTACATATCGATGGAAGCGATACCTTTTAGCCTCACGGTAATCGCAAAAATGTAAAGTTACCTTCGAGTTAAATGAAGTGACACAGAAAGCAACAAAACCGTGTCGACAGATGATTTATACCATAGACTTTCTGGCACACTGATCCGATTCTGTGTGGACGAGAATAATTTTATGTGAATAATCTTGTTCATCACCGCGTCGGGTATTCTCTTTAAATTGGATATGCATGCGGCGAGATAATTATAGATCACCGATTTTCTTCGTCTATAACCTTTAATATGTGCAAGATGACAACGGTGGTCGCTTACTGCACTTCTGCGGAGCCAAATAATGACAAATCTATCTCTCTTCGTTCGTCGGCTTTCTTTTACAATGTTGCCGACATTCCATTTCTATATTTTATATAGAAAACAAGCGTCATATGTTTTATTTTTAGATACTAGGATTAGACTTTTACCAACCGTTTTTATATATATTCATTTACCACACAATTTCGACGAGGATCAAGCAACAAAACTACAATTTCGTCTACAGTTGTAATGGAGCACCTTACGTCTACTCTGATGAATCTTAAGCCACCTACACAAGTGTAATATTGTGTATATGTTCTCTGTAAGTTAAAGTTAATGGAATTTGCAGAGAAAGCAGTATTAATCAAACTCAGAAATGATGTTAGACGTTTGGTTAAAGGCAAATGTGCTTAATTTAGCTACAGTATTAATATCAGGGGACTGATATATAACCTTCACTTTCCTGCAGTGGGCCTTCAGCTATAATATAGTGTACAGGTTATTAGTTTCAGAGCCCTCGGATTAGTCAGAGTGAAATTTCGTATTTTTTTATAACCTCACCAACGGAACATTGCCTTTGTGGTGGAGTCATTTCACAAAATTGCTGATTTGAATCCAACTCTCCACTTGCTCCCGGAAGACCGACTACAGGGGTATTAAGTTTTCATTTGTAATTCCTTCATCACCTTGTTAATTGTCGGTAGGGAGGTTTGCGCTCCTTTCGATGAACTTGAGTCGATCCTGGACTGACCTTTTTGAGATTGGGTTAAGATAGATCGAGTGGAAATATATACTCGATCGCGTTAGTCTCGGAGGGTGTTCGATTCGAGTCATCCTGATCTCCCTCGCTATCGCCTTCTCCGAAAGCTGAAACTTTATCCTCTTGCCTTCTGTCCACCACAAAACATGTGAGACCATTTTGCGTATGATATTTATTATCAACACAAACTAAACGCGACGATCACTGTAGATTTCTCAAAAAATGCCTCAGTAATAGCACTTATTGCTTCACAGGAAGAGGGCAACAGACTCAAGTGGTATCATGGTTGCCGTGAAATGCATTGGTAATCATTTTGATTGGATTGTCAGGTAGCGTCATTTAAACAAAAGTTTAGTGCGCACACATTGCAGCTGATGTAGCGGAGCTACCCTTACTCCTTTGTCATAGGAAGACTTCTAGACTCGTAGAGTCTCTTGGTATATCAACTAAGCGGGTATTAACTTCAAGGGTCTCAAGTCTTACAGACTTAGTGAGACTTAGCTCTAAGTGTATGTACAAGCTCTTAAGCTTCTGGTCCTGGTTCAGGGGACTACGACTCCAAGGAATCACGTGTCACTAATGCCCAAGAGTACTTAGCCTTAACTCAGGTACTTAACTATTACGTCCAGAGACGTCTTAGAAAGACACGTGTCTAAAACTGATCAAAAGGGAACTAAATATATATATATATATATATATATATATATATATATATACTGATTTATAGCGATAATAAACCTTACTTACGTCTTTAACCTTAAAACTATGCTACCTAATCGAATAGTCCTCATCGCAGTTCTTCTTGTGTACCACAACAGAACTACGTCACCTCTATGAAGACCCTATTACGATAGATATCCTCTAACCATAACCGATAGGGTACGGTATTATCGCTTAGCGTATGTGATACAAAGTATGCCTTATCAGTGATACTGATCTCTTTCTGTGTGTACCACACCAATATACCTGGTTATCACAACCATTTGTGTAACCCTGTTACACCCTCCCCCACCAAACAGTCGATACCCCGAATCGAAATTCTTCACCTTTCTCATTGAGATAGCTCAGAGAGAACAGATAATATCACGGTTGTGTTCACGACACCTTGCGCACCAATGGCGAAGTCTTCGCATTCCTCCGAGTCTTTGGAAGACATCATACGAGAAGAGAACATCGTTGATTATGACAGTGACACTGTCCTGGAAAGGGGTGAAACCCCCGAACCTGCCACGCCAGCGTCGTGCGAACCTACTCGCATAGCGCCAAACCCATTCCCGGAACGAAGCACGGCTCAAACTTTAACAGCTTAGCGTGCCTCAACTACACTTGATGAAACTATCATCACCAACAAGCTCGATGAGCAACAGCAACGCTATATCGAAGAGAATGAGAGCTAGACGTATATCTCATACCTTAGCTATCTCCGAAGCGCATTCGGACTATCGCTTCAAGCCTTCGAGCATTGATGAGTTGTTGCGAAAGTTTGCAGGGCATCCCTTGACTACTTGGTCCACAAGGTGCGAGGCTACGACGCCCGACGACGTTTCCGAACTAGATGCTCTCAGATAGAGATACTTGACCGCCGAAGCGACGGCGATTTCCGAGTATCAAACTAAATTGACGGAAAAAGAACGTCGTGCCTCTGTATTAACGCAGAGAACGATCCCGGTCGTTCTATACCCCAGCGAGAGTGATGCCGAGGATGACAGCACGTTCACTCGCTGGGCTCATAGGGCATGTCGCTTACCCAGCATGAATGCCCTTAGAGCTAATGCCTTCAAAGCCGACGTTCGGTTAGAGCGCAATATGCATTATGCCTTTGCTAAGCTAAAGGCCAAAGACCAGCTACGTTTGCTGTATCGCACGCACTACGCAAAACCATTTGCTGGTCCAACCACCACTGTTTCGATTGTGCAGACAGTCGCGGGTCACTCGGTGTTATTGAGTGAGCCCTACACCCCCACACCTATTGGTGGGAAGCACATTGGGGTACAAGCTGACTCGCAGCGCGACGCTCAAAAACGTCAACGGCGTACGGGCAATCTTGCCGAAGGGGTACCTCAAACTCCCATGAGTTTTCAGACTCAGGGTATCCACGCCACTTCACCAGATACTGGTACTGACCTTTATAACGACGCCGCTTCAGAAGTCTCTCCACATGGAACTGTAAGTTCCCTTGCTCGTCGAGCAACGCAGGAGGGGGTCGATGTGTCGGCACAGGCTCATGAAGACTTGGTGTCAGAGGTGAAGCAACTCCGAGAGTCTTTTTCTCACGTGCAGACGGCACTGGATCAGTCTGTGACTGAGAGGAAACAACTCCGGGAGATCCTCGACCAAGTTTAACGCGCTCGTGAACAGTCATCGACTGAGTTGTCTCAGTTGCGTGAGCAGATGAAACGTCTCGATTCGATCGACTCGGTCGACAAGCGACTGCTGAAGGTGGAGCACAACCTGCCTCATCTGGCTGGCCAGGTGGAGCTCATGACGAAGACGCAGCTAGCGGAGAAAACATCCCACCCTCAAGCTCAAGCTCCTTCCGGTCCGCGAGAGAAGGATCATGATATGGCGTAAGCAATCCAACGTAAAACACTGAATGTGTGCGCAACTTGCGCGGGAGATTGAGTCTATAGGCAAGGTCTTTCTTCGCTATGACCTTAAACGGCCCAATGAAGCGCAGACGCAATTTCGTCTTGAAGAAGGCAGACACTACATTTGTAAGTAGGCTTTTAGCGTTTAATAGGACTTGGCCTCCAACTTCATAAGGATCAATACATCCTCTGCCTTTAGCATCAGCTTGTTATTTTTGTTTGTCTTGGCTATCAGCCATTGCATCCCGCACATGTCGTAAGACACAAGAGCGCGTCGCGAGAAACTCGCTCACTTGTTTCTGCATCTGGTAAGGCTAATTTCAGCAAGCTTGTCAGAAGACTCTCCACCACCAAGCCCAGAAGCACGTAGTGGTAACGTGAGCGAAACGCGGGGGTGCGTGAGGCTATTCACATAGAAAAGAGTAAAGCAGGTCAAGGCATGAACAGCGTTGTTCAACGCAAACTCAATGACAGGGAGCATCGAGCTCCAAGTCTTGGGCAACTCAGCACAAACACTGCGAAGAACGTCGCCAATGACGCGATTAACTCGCTCAGTCTGACCCTCGGTCTGCGAATGATCCGCTGTGGACATGTCCAATTGCGTGTCAAGCACCTTGAAGATGGAAGTCCAAAACTTTCCTGTGAAGCGAGGGTCGCGATCAGAGATGATTGCTAGCAGCAACCTGTGTTGACGAAACACACGATCGATAAACAGCATAGCTGTACCTTTGCTATCGATGGAAAATCCGGCATTGCCGCTAAAACGTGAGCCATCTTGCTTAAGCGGTCAACAAAGACCACAATTCACAATTCTCATATTGTCTTCACAGTCCTTGGGAAGACCAATCACAAAATCTATACTGATGGACTCCCAAGAACCCGTAGGCACAGATAAACTGGCGAGTGGCGCAGCCGAATGTGCCGAGAGTTTTACTCGCTGGCACGTTTCGCATGTACGCACGTATGTGCTCACTCATTTGTAGGGTTTGGGCCACCATTAGTGTTGACTCACAGAGCCATAAGTCTTTCTCGGCCCAAAATGCCCACTGAGGGCAGTATCGTGGTCTCAAATAGTATTTGGTACTTTAAATCCTCATTGTGAGGTACAAAAATGAGAGCCGTATCCGATACGTCTGTGCGATAGCACAAGCGACAATTATCGATGAAATATCGATGCAGGCTGGCCCTCAAGCGTGCCGATAATTGACTGTCCAAGATCATGTATTCCTCACTCCCAAGGGCATGAAACAATGCCACACATTGAGAATCCCGTGGATATGCCACACGAATGAGATCCTCAATTGGAGATGACAAAGTCGTGACATGAGCAAGCTCATAATCTGGTCGGCGAGAGAGAGAATCTACCAACACATTTTGTTTGCCTGGTTTATAATTCACCTCGAAGTTATATTCCGCAAAGAAGGAAAGCCACCGAGCCACTCTGAGAGAGGTGAGGTGACTGTGTCGCCGCGTGTAATGACGCATGATCCGTATCGACGACGAATGGCTTGGAGCCAAGCAGACGTACTCTTAATTTGACGAGCGCATACTTCATAGCAAGTAGATCTTTGTCATAAACTGGATGGTTCTTTTCAGCAGCTTTCAGCTGACGAGATTCAAATGCGATAACTCGCTCGCGGCCTGCAGCATCTGTTTTGTAACATGGCGCTGTCTATGGCAAAGTCGGATGCATCGCAGACAACACTGAAAGGGTACTCAGGATTTGGCAACGCTAAAATGGGAGCATGGAGGAGACTCTCCTTTATTGCCCGAAATGCGTCGGCATGGGTGTTGTCCCAGCGCCAATCTATGTCCTTCTTAAGGAGATCAGCTAATGGCCGAGCCATATCAGCGTAATTTTCACTGTATTTGTGTAAGTAATTGGCAAGGCCAAGCCAGTTACGCATGTCCTTTTGATTCTTAAGAATCGGCCAGTCCACTATAGCTTTGACCTTAGCGGGGTCCGCTTAAAGGCCGCGCTTACTAATGAAAAAGCCGAGAAAAGGAATCTCCTCTGCACCAAAAATGCATTTAGACGCGCTGGGGTACAATTTATTAGTACGCATTCACTCGAGCACGACTCGCAAATGACTGATGTGATTTGCAACATCTGACCGACCTTGTTCGGCACGACTATGGACAAAACTGCCATCAAAGTACGTCTGTACGTAATCCCGATGTGGGCAGACAAGTTGCGTCACCAGATGATTAAATGTTGCCGGAGCGTAAGACAGCCCCTGGGGCATCACCATCCATTCCCATAGCATACCACTCGGAGTGCTCACTGCTGTAAGCGGAATATCACTCGCTTGCATGAACGATTGATACTATCTATCGACCCAGTCGAGTTCACTATACATAGTACAACCAACCATGTTGTTTTGAAGAACATCCTTTCGAGGAATGGGTGTCTGTGCCGGAATCATAGCCGCATTAAGCTTGTTATAAGCATGCACAATACGCCACTTGCCGTTCGGATTTTTTCACCACAAAATGTCCGTGTTGAATGTGGAGATTTACTCTCACGTACCATTCCTGCCTCGTGCTTGGCACGGAAGAAGTCATCAATGACATTACATTGCTCGTTAGGAAAGTGCCACTGTCGTGTGACACAGTATTTAGTCCCAGGACTAAGTCAATTTCATGACGGTCACCTCTGCCTGGAGGTAGAACCGAGGGTGGGTCGTGGCACACCACATCTTGAAATTACTTGACTAAGGATTGTCTTTTTTAAATTATACGGAGATATTTCAATTTATAAAATTAACTTATTAGCTTTATAGTAATATAAAACTAAATTGCAATTGAAAAATAAATAAAATTTAAATTAATTGATAATAATAATAATTCAATAGACATTAAAATAATTATAATATTTTGTCGTTTAAATAATAAATAATTTACTATAATTTAGTTTAATAGTGATTTTATTTATAGATTATAAAATTTTAAATATATTTGAATAAGTTAATTCAATAGTAATATTAAAAATTATTTCAAAAATTTGTTGAAAACGTGTTGGAATAAATTTAGTTTTTATATTAATAAAAATATATAAATAAAAGGAAAAGGCGCCTTTTCCTGTTGGGTTGCTAAAGTAAAAAAAGGACAAATTTTATATGAAATTAGTGGTATTTCATTAGAAATTGCAAAAAAAGTTTTTAAGAATAAAGGGATCATGAGGGTCTTTCAATATTGATGACCCACTGCGCGCACTGAGTACTGTTTTTGTGTCCTCCAGAACGGCTTCATTTAAAAGTGAAGAAGAGTTCAACTCTATGATGTCAGGTCGAATGACCACCACCTCTGAAAGGTCTCCATTCTTTAGTGAGTGATCAAACTCATCGACCGACAACTTTTCGAGTTCTAAAAGCGAATTTAATGAGGGTTAGCTTCAAGGCTAATTGTACCTTCACAGGCACCAGTCACTCCGTTGACGAGTGTATATAGCTGACAGTCATCATCCCTTTGTGACACAGCACACGATGTGTGATTCGTATCTCTCTGATCGATACCATCATCGAACGTAATTTGCTCTAAACTAGAGCTGACTTCACTATTGACATCCGATGACGAGTCATTGGACATAACGTCGTCATCACGTGGATTGTGTGCCGCTTCACGCGCATCCGCTGAGCCGGGCTCGGGATACCTTGGTATTTCACCAACAACGTCAATATTGACATTCAGTGCGTCGCTATCACAGCCAACGTCACTCAGTTGGTACTTACGTGCCCCCTCCACGCTCATCTGATAGTTTCAACCCTCGATGACTTGACGCTTGGTCAACAATGCTTTCAGCACTCAGTATGTTGCTCTCACAACGACTATCACTTAGCGGAGTACGCGCCGCTTCACTATCACATATTGATCTTTGCTCTTTCCCTCATGTCTTTGAAATCGTCAGAATCAACTAACTCTGACATTCCGATGTCCAGCACACTGACATTGTCAGCCAGTGGCTCGCGCCAATAACGCTTCTGATTCCTAGTAGTGGTGGGTTCATGACTCTCCAAAGCTCCGCTAGGGGCAGTGCGCGCGGCATCTAATGTTTTCGACCTCCAGTTGATCCATGGATCATGGCGCTCCAGCCAAGCCATACCAAGAATGAGATTATATCTCGAGTTCAAATCAAGGCCCAAACAGCGTTCGATACTATCAGAATCGAAAAACTTCACACCCAAGCTCGCAGGAACTTTGGGTGCGGTGACTAGAGTTCCTGTCTCCAAGCGAAGAGCGATCGTATCACCCTTGTGCGCTTCTAGTGCCCCAACCTTACGTGGATTCCCTTCAAGGGAATAGCGTCTGACATACTACCGGATGCTCCGGAGTCGATCAAAATCGACCAGGGATTGTCAAAGCCCTTAACAGTCGCCTTTTCGACCAACAAGCCTGGCTTGTATTCAAGTCCCGTGTTAGAGTGCACGGGACTCCTTTAGGGCAAATTTCTGATTGCCACTACCTCCTAGAGGCTCAGCAGAACCTATTTCTTTCCCATCAGGGCGCCTCGCGCCTACTGGGAGCCTACGCTTTCCCGCGCCGTACCAGACTTCTGTTTAGCGGCGGGAGTTTGGCCTGAAGTAGCCTGGCGTGCCCTGCGTACAGGGCAATTAGGTCGTAGATGTTTCATTTTACGTGCGGAAGCACATCGTCGAATGTTTCGATGTTGTTCTACAGCTCGAAGCTCTGCTTTTTCGTCAGTCTCGGCGAGACTGAGGTCCGTAGGCTCCGGCCTATTGAATGAACTAAATGAGTTCGCCGATTTTGGGCTGTACCCATGGGTTCCAAAACGGGCTGCCTTAAAGTTGAACTCAGCGTTCAACGCGATATCCACAGCTGCCTCAAAGGAGGTGGGGTGTACCCGAAATACTTCCGTTCGAGCCACGCCTGTACGGAGGCCCTCCATGAAGATGGTAACCAAAATGATTTCTGGTAAGTGATCAAGCTGCATGGCAGCGATTAGAGTTCTCAGTTCCTGGAAATAGTCCGATAGTTCTTTCTTGCCCTGACGGGCAGATAGGAAACGAGAACGCACCCGGTATGCCTGATTAGGCGGAGCAAATACTCGGGATATTTGCTGTTTTAGCAAATCCCATGTGGGGAAAGCTTCGTCTACCGACGTGCTACGCGTGAGATCCCATTCTCTGGCTCAACCACCTAGTTTCGAGATAGCCATCCCAACTCGCTGTTGCTCCGACTGGAGCATAGCGGAGTTCATGGCCATTTCCACCTCTCTGATCCACAGGAGGAGATTCTCCCCTTGTTTTTCCTCAAATGTCTTTACAGTCAAGACAAGGGGGCGAGCCCTTGGCTCTTCATCGGGTACGGCAACATACCGAGTAGGCATAGCCGATGCCAGATGGTCGTGTACTTGCCCAATCAAAGTGGACTCAACTGCATAAAAGTGTCAAGACGTGCACGAATCACTTCAGGACATTGTACTAGGATTAAATCCACTTGTTTGTTCCCGACTAGCGCTCTAAGTTTCTCCAGCGCTAATACTTGGGCCTCAGATAGGTTTATCTTTGTTTCCATCCTTACAGAGGAATATTCTTTAACAGACTCAGGTGTAGACTGACTACAAGTGCTACCAAGTGTAGTGGAGCTACCCTTACTCCTTTGTCATAGGAAGACTTCTAGACTCGTAGAGTCTCTTAGTATATCAAACTAAACGGGTATTAACTTCAAGGGTATCAAGTCTTACAGACTTAGTGAGACTTAGCTCTAAGTGTATGTACAAGCTCTTAAGCTTCTGGTCCTGGTTCAGGGGACTACGACTCCAAGGAATCACGTGTCACTAATGCCCAAGAGTACTTAGCCTTAACTCAGGTACTTAACTATTACGTCCAGAGACGTCTTAGAAAGACACGTGTCTAAAACTGATCAAAAGGGAACTAAATATATATATATATATATATATATACTGATTTATAGCGATAATAAACCTTACTTACGTCTTTAACCTTAAAACTATGCTACCTAATCGAATAGTCCTCATCGCAGTTCTTCTTGTGTACCACAACAGAACTACGTCACCTCTATGAAGACCCTATTACGATAGATATCCTCTAACCATAACCGATAGGGTACGGTATTATCGCTTAGCATATGTGATACAAAGTATGCCTTATCAGTGATACTGATCTCTTTCTGTGTGTACCACACCAATATACCTGGTTATCACAACCATTTGTGTAACCCCGTTACACCAATGAGATCACTAAACCATGCCGCTAGCACCACTCGCTGCTCGATTTTATCGTCGCTTGATATAGCATAACCGTATTTACTGTCCAAGCATTAGCGGTAGGATATACAAGTCTCGCGCACCATTTGGGAACAGATAGGGTGGGTGGAACTATCAAGACTTTGTCGTTCATTGCGTTCATTGCGTTCATTGCAGACCACACAAAGCATCTTACTTATACATGCATGTGCAGAATACATGGCTTTAATGTGATCTCTTTTACAAATTTGAATGACTATTACTTGTAGTAACCAGGCATTTTGGAGGAAACATGATTTTGCTTACACCTCCACCTACATCAAAATTATGTATTACTTCCTTTCCGCTTTGTCACCACGTCGATCAATATAAGAAATTTGACCGATGAGTAAACTCAATGAAATGGTGGATAGGAGTTGGGCATCATTTTACGTACCACACCGTCATATCACATCGACGAAGTGGCTGTGATGCGTATAACATAAGGGTGGGGTACGTACTACAGCGCCCCAAATAAAAATATGTTCACACATATAGAAACAATACTACGTATTTGAACGACAAGGTCAGTGCAAGGATGACTTAGTTCTCATCACTATAATGGCCACTACAGCCTTCAGCGAGATTCCCATTATATCAACTCATCATTCCTCGTAGCCCATTACAATTTATATTTTGAAGATACAAATGCCTATACTTAATATGCGTCTACATACTTGTCTCTGGAGAATCAGATAGGAGCGAAAGAGTTTGATCAACAGCAGCCTTGGGGGCGTTCAGTTGAACTATGCATTAGTAATTCATCATCTTCTCTTTGGTTTCAACAAACAAAATGGGCAAGCTCAGTTGGAAGGCAGCAGAAAGTGACTTTAATTTCAACAGCAACCGACGGCCACCTCAAATATACAGAATATCCTTTCCTTCATCACTGCTTTGGTCTACGTAATATCGACAATATGAACAGTAATGGACTCAGGCAGTATGAATACAACAGCAGTCCACACGAAGCCATTGCTTCTCGGAAGGTGTCCTAAGATATGTGTCATCCTCATCCGACGTTACACCTAAAGGCACGCACTCTAGCAGAAAATTAAAATAAGCTTGTGTTGAATCGATCAAACTAGCACCGACGTCCTGGCAAAAGAACGAGGGGTCTTTCAGGTATACTCAGCGTCGGTCGTATGGGGAAAGAAGCTTGTCCTATCATCTCGATCACGCGTAAGTAGTAATTTGAACTATGATCATTGATACAGGAGTAAGCTCAACAGAGACGCCGGTGACAAGAGAATCATCCCTAGCCAGTCGTTTGCAATATAATCACATAAGTACGAGTTAACTCGGTACGACTCTATTGTTCTGTCTGCCGCTGTACTCTGTATCGAAAGTGGTTACTTGCCTGAGTACGGTATACTTTACAGAATATGCGTGCTGACATATGAACGTTGCGAACCCCACCTTGTAAATTATACGCCGACGCTGCCCGCATGACAAATAAATATGACAAGCTGGTGTGTGCACAGGCGATACCCTCAACACACTGGTATTTTCTACGCGAGGCTGTCGTCCTTGCACGGCGTGTTTATCTCGATAACTGAGCCTTGCCACTCGGCGCCCTTCTGGGACCATTCCATGAAGAAAAAGGGTAGCTAGCTCATGAAGCAGTGCAAACATCATGCGACAAACAGCACGGCGGGGCACGGTGATTTCAGCAGATGAAGTAAATCCCGCGCGTTCACATTTCATTTACGAATACTCAGATTGTGAGAGGCCTTGCATTCTTACTCCTCCTGGCTTCACCTTATACGTTTTGACGTCAAAGGTAGAAGCTCACGACTATGCCGCAATATGTGAAGAGTCTTTGAGACGGCTGGTAGTGCTGAAACGATTGTACAAAGGAGAGATCCCAAGGTCGCCAACGCAGACTCGGTCAAGCTGCTCAGCTCTACATGGTCGTGGCTAAGCCCAGTTAGTGATTGAGTTTGCATCCAGGTTGATTTACATAAAAGAGCAAATACAGTACCCAACGGATGTTTCCACGTTTGGCGTATATGGACACGTAGCTGAAGGTTCAGTCATGGATAAGAGCACGTCACTACAACATGGCTGTGCGCGATTTAGTGACCATGTGGGGTATATTGAGATACTTCTAGCGACCTCCAATGGCCGACTCTGCGTGGTTCACTCGCCTGTCTCAAGTTAAGCATGCACTCTTGCTACTACAGTCTTCTGGCACGTTTTCGTAGTATGAAATGACAACGCAACCGCTGGATCGTTCAAGCCTGTGTAAGGCGTTTTTATTATTGCATTTTGCACGAGGTGTCAGCCTCCTCCGGTTTCGTACTACTGTCGTCGTCGGGCTTATTATAATTATCGACTGCCAAGTCAACAGCACCGAATGGTTGCGAGCTGTTTTGCGTATCACCATCTTCTTCGTTTGGGATGGAACCTGAATCTGTGTCCACTGGATTCGGCACCGTTCGTGCCTTCCCACTACCGCTAACGGAGGACTGGCAACTGCAGCGGAAGCTGTTCGCCACGCCGGCAAAGTAGCAGTGTTTGCAAAGGTCGCAATGCTGATTGCGATGATCACCACACCGACGACACTTGCCACAATGGCGGCGTGGTTTCTTAGCGTCAGCGCATAGTCGGTTATTGCACCACGAGTATGTAAAGTGAGCGCCACAGTGTGGGCAAGCGAACCCGTTCTCGACGGTATGCTTTACTTGCACAACTCCACTGCCTCCATCGCAACACTTGTAGCTAACGGTCGAGTCCAGCAGCTCTTGCATATCTTTAACCTTAGACATACACTGCATCAAGCATACATCGTGCACCACCACCTGCGTATCTATACCTTCACGCATCATCGGTACGAACGGATTCGCACAGCCCACACACTTGCATTGCGCGCCACACACCACCCCCACCTTCACACACGCACAACGAGCATTACGGCATTTGCCAGTACATTTACAGCGCACGGTATCGTCTGTTTTATCTGCACATAACGCCCCGGTAGAAGCTGCCATAACATCCTGCTGCAGCTGTGTTGAGCCCAATTTCGCAATAGGTAAAGTTGTCTGGTGCAGGGACCTCTTGAACGGCCGACGCCCCGACGGTTCCAATACCTTTGTCGTGACATGTAGCAACTGCTTTTCTGTTTTGACGCTGCATGTGGGATCGCGCGACTTCGAAGAAGTGACCATCGAGACCGGATTGCCGTATTGAACATACTCTGGAGATAGGAGCGCCTTTCGCTTGTTACTCTCATCCGCCATGTTCTTCGCTGCTAGACGTATCTGCTGCTGTTCACTCGACTCCGGTGTCGCTTCACATCCGGTAGGAAGCTTATCGCTCGTGACTGTGCTGACACTAAAGCTTTCTTCCGGGTCAGCATGTGGTCCATGCTGAGGGATGACTCGCCATTTTGCTGGCTCTTTCTGAGTCTTGTCAGAGCACGACTCATTGTATGCTTTCCAATCAATTATCTCACATGACGGTACCCTAAACGATCATGAGCGCATACGAAAATTAGGGAACAATGTACTCATCCAATTTGCAACAGCATTCTGCGCACCGATTCAAACATCCGCTTGTTGCTGCATCGGCTAAAGCACTTCCAGAGGACGATGAGTTAGCGCCAATGCTGAAGAGAGTAGCAGGAGAAACGAGACCTGTGAGACTCTCCGTGCTTGTCGAAGGTACAAGCGTTTGCAGCCAGTTGATGGTAGCAGGCGACATGGATGGACCGTTTAGCAGTCCAGCAGGTGATATGCTGTTATTCCCAATGTAGTTGCTACTCAATGTGGTCGATTGAGTTCCTTGAAGGGTGTTGTAGATGTGCTGTGACTTCCCTCCGTCCAAACGCAGTCCAGCACTAGCGATATTCCTGTCTGTAGTATTATATAATTGCTGCTCCTGCTGCTGCTGCTCCATTCCTATATCTCCATCTCCATTAGCATCTAGTGACTCCATCAGACCAATCACTTCGCCAAGTTTCGGGTACGCTCCGTCTTCGTTCTCTTGCAGCGTCACCAGTTTACGCCTTTGTTCGTGCTTGGGTTGCTGCTGATACTGCAATGGCGGTCGCTGCACCTGCTCGGGAGTCACGAGGTCACTATCCGATGGAGGTGTCATCAGCGACGTGTCCAGAATATGCAGCACAGACCCAATTTCCTCTTCCAGGTCTCGACCGCCTCCTGGCGACTGTCGCGTCGCGTCCATCGTCCCTCTCCTTCGTGCTGTTGTTAATTCGAATGACAAAAATATGTTTTGGGTGGGAATAGGTCCCCGTTTATGTGACCTTGACCTACTCAGATGACGTGCGAATAGAAACGGGCCAACTCAAGCGACAAGAGCCAATCAATTGACGTCAAGCGCTACGAAACCAGAGACGATGATGCTGCGTCTCCGCAAGTGCGTGCATCTGCCCAGCACATACTCCACGCGAGCCGTGCACGCGTCGGCATCTGATGACATCCGCAGCTCTTTCCTGCGTTTCTTTCAAGCGCAAGGCCATTGCGTAGTACCGAGCGCGTCGCTCATCCCACCGGATAATGACTCGTCGCTGCTGTTTGTGAATGCCGGTATGGTGCCATTTAAACAGGCGTTTCTCGGTCAAGATGGTGGAGCAGAGTCACGAGGTTTCTCGAGAGCCACTTCAGCACAGCGGTGTGTGCGAGCTGGAGGCAAGCACAATGATTTGGACCAAGTGGGACTCACACGCCGCCACCACACGATGTTTGAGATGTTGGGCAACTTTAGTTTCGGAGATTATTTCAAGGAGCAAACAATTGCCATGTGCTGGCGCTTTCTGAAGGAGGAATTAGGTCTTTCTGTTGACAGACTGCACGTCACGGTGCTTAAAAGCGACCTGGAGACTCGTCGATTGTGGAAGCAGATCTCTGGACTGCCTGACCACAAGATTCGGAAACTAGACGAGCGTGACAATTTTTGGGCTATGGGCGATTCGGGTCCGTGTGGTCCATGCTCCGAGGTGTTTTGGGACTTGGGAGATCACATTAACGACCCAGACGAACGCTTCTTGGAGCTTTGGAATCTCGTCTTTATGCAGTTCTTCCGCAACAAAGGCTCTAGCGAGCTGCAAGCGCTTCCTACTTGTTGTGTCGATACTGGAATGGGTCTTGAACGTTTGGCATCAGTTCTTCAAGGAGTCCCTTCCAATTATCATACGGATATGTTCGTGCCCTTGTTGGAAGAGGTTGCATCTGTGCTGGACGCCCGATGGTCGTCCACTTCACGTCCGTCCTTTACCACTGTACTTGAAGAGGAAATCGATCCGCGCAAAAATATGTTCGGTACTGGAAAGGAGATTCAGACTCTCCGAGTCATTAGTGATCATCTCCGCGCAACTTATGCATTGCTGCACGACGGCGTATTCCCGTCAAACGTTGGTCGTGGCTACGTGCTACGGCGCATCATCAGACGAGCCATTCGGCACGCCCAACAACTCGATGTTGTAAGTGGTACGGACGGTACTTTGGCTTCTGTTGTAGTTCCAGCTTGGGCAGAAACGTCAGGTTTTCAGCAAATGCGTGCAATCGTGTTAAACGAAGAGAAAGCATTTGGAAAAATGTTGCATGACAACCGAGGTGTTATCGAAAAAGTGTTGTTCAAGGCGAACACAATATTGTCGGGTGCCGATGCTTTCCGACTTTACGACACCTACGGCATCCCACTTGATATCACACAGGTGTTAGCCGAAGAAAAAGGTCTCGCCGTTGACGTTGAGGGATACAAGACGTTTGTAAAGAATCAGAAACAGCGAAGCAGTGACTGCGGTATATTCACTGGGCAACATAGAAAGCCGTCACAGTATGCAAAGCTGTCATCAGCTGCCCAGGAGAAAGCCCTGGTAAGCACGTTCGTGGGTTATCAACAGCTGAGCATACCAGATGCTCGTATACTGGACAGTTGGCCACATTTGAATGACAAGGACGAGGTGTCAACTGGATTTAGCGTGATTCTCGATCGCTGTCCATTTTATCCAGAAGGTGGAGGCCAAGCAGGAGACCGTGGACGTCTGGTGATTGTTTCTGCAGACGGTACGCAACGAACCAGTATTTCAGTTGATGACGCGACGAAGGTGCACGGGGAAGCTATTGCTCTCAACTGCTCGCTGCCACAGGGTATGGCGTTCGCGGATGTTACAGGTCTGCTGTTTCCAGCTGATGGCTCAGAGCCTACCGTGGAAGCATATGTGGACCGCAAGTTCCGTTCTGGTTGTGCAGTGCATCACACAGCAACGCACTTGCTGCAGCGTGCACTCAAGGTAGAGTTGGGTGAGCACGCCACGCAGGCTGGCTCGCAAGTTACGAGTGATCGTCTTCGTTTCGATTTTACTCATTTTGGAGCTCTTTCTGTTGAGGAACTTGCAAGCGTGGAAGCAAGGGTCAATCAGTTTGCAGCTGCTGAGTTGGATGTGAGAACGGTTCAATTAATGCGAGGAGAAGCTGAGCGCAGTGGTGCCATTTGCAATTTTGGTGACAAATATGGAGATATCGTGCGTGTCGTTCATGTTGGTGGTTGTGGTGATATCGCAGAAGCTAGAGCCGTTGATATGCCTGTATCGAGCGAGTTTTGCGGCGGAACACACGTGTCCAACGCGCGTGAGGTATTTCCCTTCGTACTGGTCAGCGAGGGATCAGTAGCTGTCGGTACGCGACGTGTGGAGGCTGTGGCGGGATTCGCCGGTGCAAGATACTTACAGGCGAAGGCACAGACGCTGAGCGAGGTAGCGGATCAGTTGTCTACCACGCCTGCGAAGGTTGTGGAGCGTGTCACAAAGATGCAGAAACAGATGAAGCAGCTCGAGAGTCAGATTCAAGCTCTCGGTGACGCACTGGCCACGCTTCCATCGACACCAATTGCAGTGGGTCCCCTCTTCGGAAATGTGGGCGCGCCTCAAGTGGAGTTGCATGCCTTGGACGTTGCAGGAGTCAGCGATACCTCCAAGATACTCAAACGCCGTGCCGAAGTTCTGGCCAAGCAAACTGCGCCTGGTACGGTTTTCCTTCTAACGCTTGGCTCGCAGATTGCGTGTTTCACCAATGCTAATGCAGAAGTTCACGCTGGTAAGCTACTGCAGCAGGTTGTGAAGCCATTGGGCGGTCGTGGAGGCGGCAACGCCAGGTTTGCACAAGGTTCTGTGCCTGCGGACCTCGTCCCGCTCGATATAGCTCGGCATATGCTGAATAAAGCCTAAGTTAAAGAGTCATGTAAATAGAGTAGATAGAGTGAATAGAGTCTGGATATGTCAAACAAGACAGTATTGATGTCACTCTTTTCCGTGTTTCAATCGCACTAATCAACAAGATAATGGCCACGGAACCAGCAGTTATCGCCGCTCAATTGCGCGTCGCTGTGGGCGACTTGCGCGTTCGGGGGCTCACGAAGGCTACCCAATTCGCAGCGGAGCTTCTTCTTGGTATCGGAGATGCTGCCGCATCCCATAAGTCTTCGCAGAAATCGTGGAAAGACGACACGAATACGGACGAGTTTGAGGACTGGGCGGAGGCCGATCGCTATGAAGCTGCTAGGACCTGCTTTGACATGGGCGAGTACCTTCGTGCTCACCACTTTCTGTCGCTCAGTACTGAGCGTTGTGTGGGCACATGCCGAAGCCAGACGCACAAAACTCACTTTCTTCGAAACTATTCATTGTTTTTGGTACGAAAAAGACCGGACTATCTACTGAATATTGAGTTGTAAACTCAACCTTTTCTTATTTGCTGGTGTTCTCTATAGGCTGGTGAAAAAGCAAAGGAAGAGATGGATCTGGTGGTGAATGTCACAGGCAGCAGCAAAGGTCTAGTCCAGATCCAATCATCTCTAACACCTTGTTGGCTGTAGCTGATTTGAAAACGCTGTGGGTGAACAATCATTTATGCTGATTGACAGGGCTGGACCGTAACCTGCATCGCCAAGGCACAAATCCATACTTGAAAGAGCTGTACTTATCGCTGAGTATCGCATACCAACAGAACTTGCTGGACGGTTTTGGCCTCTATCTTTACGCTGTCGTTCTCAAGCGTTTGGGCTACAGCACAAGTACTGGAAGCACGGAAGCACAGTCGTCGACCCCAATAAGTATGAAATCTCGGCGTCGCGTGGATTCCACAGAGGAGCAAAAGCGCCAGCACGTGCGTAATGCCGACGCTGCCAGCATTCAGACAGGCATAAAAAGCGAGTCAGGTTTATTCACATTTGACGTTACGACTCGATTCATCCTGGTTGAATCGATACGACGCTACCCATGGAATTGGTCGGCCTGGATGGAGCTAGCAGCTCATTCTCCTTTCACATCCAATGTACGTCAGTGGTCTGATGCATGCTATGCGCGAAGACGAATCTAACATGGCAGTTGTGGCTGCAGGAAGAAGAAATTATCTTAGCGACGAGCTGTCCATGGATGTTCCAGCTTTTTCAAGCACATGTCCTGCTGGACCAGCAGCAAAATGATGGCGCACGTGAGCTCCTGACGGGTTTAGAGGAACAGTTCCCACATAGCACCTATCTTTTATCACAGCAGGCGCTGACTAGCTATCACATACGAGACTTTGACCTGTCTCAAGAACAGTTTGAGCGGCTAGCTGCGCAAGATCCTCATCGGATGGAAAACATGGATGTATACTCAAACGTGCTGTACGTGAAGGAGAACAAGACAGAGCTTAGTCGACTGGCGCATCGAGCAATCAAGGTAGAGAAGTATCGGCCGGAGACGTGCTGTATCATCGGAAACTACTATTCGATCAAGAACAAGCACGATCGCGCTATTATTTATTTTCACCGTGCTTTGAAGCTCGATCCTCATTTCCTGTCAGCATGGACACTCATTGGCCACGAGTATATCGAGATGAAGAACACGAGTGCAGCTGTTGAAGCCTACCGCCACGCGGTTGATCTGAACGCACGAGACTATCGCGCTTGGTATGGGCTTGGGCAGGCCTACGAAATCATGAACATGTATCTGTACAGCATCTACTACTACCGGAAATCTGTGGCAATCCGTCCTTATGACGCGCGCATGTGGTGCGCTTTAGGTGGCTGCTACGAGAAACTGGACAAGGTTGATGAAGCTCTTGCTTGTTTTCATCGTGCCGTGAATAATCAAGATCGTGAGGGTATCGCGTCGTACCACCTGGGCCGTATTTATGCGGTGCGTGGACAGCAACACGATGCGGCCAAGTATTACCAGTTGCATCTCGGTCTTCAAGGCGCCCCAGCATCACTTTTTCCAGATCTGGACAAGTCAAAGCGATTTATACCAATGGATGATGAATGCGATAGCAAAGATGAAAGAGAGGTGCTTGTTCTTCCCAGTGGCAGTGGTGGTAACATTCGTGTGGATACTCCTCAAGCATTGGCAGCGATACTGTTCCTTGGCAACTACTACAAGCAGTTAGGCCGATTTCCCGAAGCAACCATTTTTTGTAACTGCTTGTTGGACATGCAGGGACTGGAGAAAGAGGAAGCCAAGGCACTTTTGCGGGAGATGCATAGTTTGGAGGCAAATTGTATACAACATGCCCCATTACAGGAGGAACATAGGTGATATGTTCTATGATTGTTGTGACGGTGACGTGACGTAGAAGCGGCATCGGTAAATCCGCTTATTCGCCTTCACTTGCTCTAATAAATCGAAAGAACAGGCCACTTTTCCGTTCACAAGATCAACGTCTCGTTTTACGTCATCTACGAAATCGGTCGAAGAGTGCAGCTTAAGCCAGGACGTCTTCAACTGACGCGCCAACGCAACTGCCGTAGCCTCAGATGTGACTGTGGCATGCAGTTCCAATACGATTTCTCGCATCGATTGCATTTGCGGAAAACACGAGCCAGAAGTCAGGACTTCCTCGTTTTCGGAAACAATCCCGATGGCCAGCGTCAGTTTCCACATCTTAGGAACGACCGCGCTCGACAGCAGATCACAAATTGCAGTCGAGCCGAGACACAGTTGTGGTATACGTAATGTCAAAACTTCACACTCATGCAGTCCATCCTCCAAAAGCTTTTTCATCGAAACATTAACACCAAGCGAGATGGTCCCATTTTGACGATAATAGCAAATACGACATGATTGCATTACCCCGTAGTCGGCAATGTGCGCGATCGTATCTGCGATGTGTCGGTCGACGTTGTTCCTTTCGCGATCTCGCCAGGATGCATCATTAACTTCAAGGTCGAGGTGCTTTAGTTGTGCGAAACCGCCTTGTAACTCGGCAGATAAAGCGTCGAGCAACTTGTTGGTGTAAACACTACTGGAAGACCACTTAAGCGTTTCAATCTGCTGCAGGTCCCAAGTTTCGCTTACTTGCCAGTCATCTTCCACTGTCTCGGTCGTGCAACGAGAGATGCTAGTAATTCCACGCAGGTACAGCTTTTGTGTTGTGCTACCAGGAGCGAAAATAGCATCTAACCAGCGCGATTCAGTCGCAATGCAGTTTGAGCCGAAATTCAGGCATTGTAGACGATTGCTGACATCCATCAGTGCCAAGCGCACACTCTCCTCCATCACTTTTTGATCGCTGGCAGAACTTGGCAGATCAAATGAAGAAACAATTTCTGGGAAGCAGGATTCCAGAAAGAGATGTTCAAGCCCTGATAAGCTAGCGAGCAGGGGTCGGAGGTGCTCAGCGCCTTCATGCCACAGCGTATTGTATGACAAATCCAGTGTCTGTAAGCTATCAAGCGCTGGTAGGGATCTGATAGATGAACTGTCGCCGGTCAACAGTCGCATGAAGGCAGCGATGTCGGCCGACCGTGGAACAGCAATGCCACGAAAACTGAGTTGCTTCACGTTCTGACGGAGCAGTGGTAAGCGCAGCAATTCGCACAATACGTCGAAGGCCGCGGCATTGAAAAAACCGTTTGACACATTCAGTTCCTTCACAGGAGGTAATCCAGGTATCGAAAAAATGTCCACTAAGTCCTGGAGATCGTGTGCGGAATAGAAACCGATGTCAGACAGGTCAAGATGATGTGCTCCATTATTCACTGCCAGCAACGCATGTATCGATGGCTTCGCTTCTAATCCAATCTCCTCACACTAGAGAAGAACACAACGTGAACAATACAAATTTATGCATGGCAGTCGTGTCTCTCACATTTATACATTCCGCCTCGCTCACCTTTTTTTGGTAAATGCTTCGTGCCGATGACGGAGCATGTAGCCCTACCGTGGCAGTAGTATTGTTGCCAAAACTGCCCAGATGTCCAGCCAATCGCGAGGAATCCCGAGCAAGCGCCGCTGCATTTTCTTGTACATCCTCATATGATAATTGTTGGAATCCCATCTGTCGCTTGATGTCGATAATACCCATATCTTCCAGCTGTTCAGACTTAGTGCTAGTGCTTGCATTCGTCACAGAAGGCTTCTGCGAAAGTGGATCGCCAGGCGTAAGACTGAAACTCTCCCAAGGACGCGCATCTTCCTCGCAAGAACACTTCGACGGCCCGAAACATGTTCGCGTAGCCTTCGCCAGGACTCGAGAATCCGTCGCATCGGGTCCTCCCAGCACCATCATTTCTTCATGAGGGTCCTCGCCCGTAATCTCGACTCGATCGTAAAAGATGCTGTCTTTTCTACGAAAATTCTCGAGGCACCGTGTAACTCTTTTGTCCAAAAGACCTATGTCGTCGCGATCCAGTCCGTCCATTTTGATGAACCAGCGGTCCAATCGACTCTCGGACACCAGTTTCCGACTCTCCATTTGCTGGTATATGCCATTTCCATCGTCAATACTCAGCCCTGTTCCATATCCACCAAGTCAATATTAGATTCCAGTGACGATCGCAGCAGCTCAACTCAACGCACCCGAGTGCACAGCTCCTTTGGTGCCAGTCTCGTGCATGCAAGAGAATTTAAATTGCTGCGTCGAGCAGTGACGGACTTCTCCGCGTCGGAGTTGGATGCCTATGTCCACAACACGAAGGTACTGCAATTGTGTATCGTGAGATTCTCGTTATTTACCGCCAGCGAAGCGTCTAAACCGAACCAACGCACCATATTAAACCATCGGGTAGCTGAATGTGGCGATAAATTTGGTAGCGTGTACGTCTCCAGCTGATCGATTGCGTGACTATAGACGAGCCGCAGCCGCTCGATTTCGGCAAAAATCGCCTTCAGATGCTCTGTCAGGCGATGGCCTTCACCTCGCATGTCCAACTGCGTCTGCAATTTTTGCCAATAAATTCATTCCGATTACAATTGTTACTGGAACGCGATAAGTGGCATGGAAGTGCTACGATTGTGGCCCATCCATTTCATACATAACTATTTCTGTCGGTCACACTGCTAACAGGGGTAGTTAAGCATGAGCGATTTGTTGGTCGACAGCTCCAGTTCGCTTGACAACACGCTAAGTGCTTCAGAATACCTAAAATAGTGATTAATCGTCTTCTGACTCAGCTCGTGCAGGTCGATTTGTTTCGAGGCGTTTTGTTGCGTAGCCTGCGTTGTGAATGTACTCGAGAGCTTTTTGCAGGGGCCGAATACATTTTCAGACGTAAGGGGTCGTGCATTGGTTCACCGGACGGTCTTCGCTCCGAACATCACTTTCGTTGCTATTGTTAGTAATAGCGCTTTGGTGATGGCATTTCCTGTTGCTATCCGACCACGATACGCATGATCCTACACATATTGAGTCCCGCATCTTGCGATCTCCAGTATACTGACACATTATCTCACTCTTCGTCACTGTGTTGCACAACATTACTTGATCGTTAATCGCACACATACCCGTATACCTCCTGCTGACGTAGCAGTCGGATAGCGATAGGCGAATACAACGCGATCAATTGAGGGAAGACGACAAGGACGTGGTATTTGTAAATTCAGGTCTGCGGCCTGTTGTTCACTGAAGATGTTCGTAACGTTACAAACTTGCTATTGACATCTAGGAACGATAGAAGTTGCGTTCCGTTACGTTCCGGACCGCTTGATCGTTTATGGAAATTTGGGACCAAGCATAACTGGTGTGAGGTTCTAACGATGCGTCATAGATGACCGGGTCAGAGTACTGTCGAATCTGAAATGCCTTTTTCAACGCACGAGCAGGATTATCAAGAAAGTGCTTTTCCATGCTGCGTATGCCTCGTGCAATTACGATCCTGCATCGAGTCACATGATCTGCATGCTTAAGCCCCGACTTAAATGAGGATCGTCATGATGCACCATTATCTTGTTATCAATTGCTGGTGGATGAACGTATCGTTAAAGGCACAGTTGGTTGGCATTAAATCACAGCATTTGCTTCTGCTACATGGTGCGGCTTGTACCAAAAGGGTGCTCCTTTATCTAGTGATCGGGCACATTAAGCTGAGCTTAAAAACTAAAATGCTGACCACTACAGCAATTCGACACGTGCAATTTCCTTCTCGACTGTTACTTTATCGTTAACGAGTCCAGTTACCTGGTTTCAAGTAGATAGAATTGATAACGGTCAAGTAACTGTCAAGAATAGATTGCTTTAAGGTTGTACGTGTTTTTCTGGGAAGTGAAAAATAAGGCGCTGCCAACGATATGTGCAATTTTGCACCGATTGTGACAATGCTTGAAGTGGCAAGATCGACGTGTGCTACGTGTGACCTGAAAAATAAGCTCGGCGTTGTAGTAACCTTTCCATCGAGGTTTTATTATCATTATTATTCTTACAGAACAGCGTACGCGCGACCATCTTCAGACACAAATTTGACTTCATGTGAAAACTCTGAAGTGCAGTCACCCACCACAGCTGTTTGCTTCATCGAAGTCATTCCCCGATGACTATCGCTCTGATGATTAGCAAAGCTGATACAATATCTCGCGATGTTCTCGTGGCCGTGTGAGTTAGCAAGATCCACAACGTCCAGCCCACGCGCTGTCTTGTGATGAATACTAGCTCCGTGATTCATTAACAGCTTGCACATTGGTAAATTACCAAATTGAGCGGCCAGGTGCAGCGGCGTCTTGCCGTTGAAATCATTCCGTGTGTTCACAAAGGCATCGTGCTCCAGTAGCAGCTGAAGTACGGGTAGCGTTTGGCATGCAACGGCCACGTGCACAGTCGACACATTATCGGTGTTGCGCAGATTGACATTTCCATCGTATTCCAGCAGCATTTCCATGATCTCCAGGTCTCCCAGTTGGACGGCAGAGAGCAAGGGCGAGACGCCGTTTTGGTCCGTGATGTTCGTGTCAGCTCCGTGGGTCAGCAACATTGCCACAATACTCCGATGACCACCTCGACAAGCGACTTGTAAGCTTGTATGGCCACTTTCCATTACTGCATTCGCATTTGTGCCGCGGTACAGAATCGATTCTACCGCGTGTGCATGACCAATTTGACTCGCCACAAACAACGCAAGCTCCCATTGGCGATCCTCGTTCCAGTTTCCCATCGGGACGCTGGGGCTTCCAAGGGCTCGTGGGTCCATCAAAAGGTGCTCTCTAAATTTCTCGAGAAACGAGCACATTGAAGCTTCTTCATTTCGAAGCGTCACCTTTGGAAGTCCCAGCAGCAAGGTTTGCGGTGCCTTAGTATCAAAAGCAGCAACACCACGACGCGTTGTTATGACTGGATTGCGCGCCAGGAAAACAGTGTGGCGCCGAATGTCAACGCCACAACTGTATCGAGACCAATAGTCAGCAGGATTTGCAGTGCGCTTGGCACGATGAGAGGATGTCGAGTTCCTGGTGACCGTCCGACCAGCTGACGTCATAGAGTCATCGTTGTCATGCTTTTCATGTGACTTGATCAGCGACACAGGAAACTCTGGATCCCCTCGACGGTCGGAGTTGAAGTCCGTATTCTTGAGATGATGGGAATTGGACTCCCCCTTCCGGTGATGGTGTTTAGTTGATGAGAGTCGCGGTTGGCTGTTGCAGTCTTTACCGATGAAGCTGCATATATTCCTCGTGCTATCATCCTCGTCATGACTCCTGACACTGAAGAAAGTGGTGCTCATGCTCACCACACTATCAGGTCTTCGACATCGAGCTATTCCAGTAGATCTTCCGTCAACTGAAAGCTGCAGTGGTAGTCGTGGTCCCGAATTTACGCGTCTCTTTTCATTGAACCCAAAGAAGGCGCTTAAGGACATCAGTACCTGGCAATTGTCCAGTGCATCGATGCTTTGGAGATATGAACGAGGAAACGTGTCGAAAAGCCCTCGCAGAGTTGTAATAAACAACTCCAGCTTTTGGCGTCGACTTTCCAGCACGGACGGTGTATTGCGCTTTATTTGGAACTTGGACGGGAACGGGTAGCTCTTCAGAAAGTGGTGGAAGCTGCGAAATGTACAATTCCAGCTACGGCAGCGACAAGAAGACGAGAATTCGCCGCCGGAAGCCGATAGGGAATGAAGAGAGGTGGCCAGCAAGCGGTGCGATGAACGATCGACGTGGACTGGCCCGGCACTATTGAAACGTGACAATGATGCACTTGAAGGTGTTTTGGTGGCAAGAGTCAGGTCTTTCCAGAGCTTGCGGAATTGCGAATACGACCGCGTCGCTGTGATCTGGACCCCGGACGTATTCACGGTCATGCTGTTGATCTGTTTATCGTCTTCCGGGGAGATCTGTCGGGAGCTCATACTCAGGATCAAACCGGATCCATTTGGAGCCTTGACCTCTTGTCGGACGGGGCGATCTTTCAACTGAACGACGAAAACCTGCTTGCCCGCGCGCACCTCGTAGAAGGGAATGGCCACGTCGTGTGCCTGTAGCCAGCTCATTGCGTCAGTCGAGTCTTGTGGTTGGTTGGGACCCTTGTCAACAGAAGGGTGAATGTGTTTGTGAGCAAATAGTGAAGGGGTCTGTAAACGGATTCAGCGTGTCGGGACCTTTACAAGGGGAGGCGAGTGCACGGCGCGGCTTTCGAGCGGGTCATGAGGCCAGAAAAACGCAGTGGTCGGACGATCTCAGTACGCTTTGCTGATCCCGTCGGCACTATAGTAGCTACAGGTGCAGACTCAGCTATGCGGCGTTTCAATATCTGGCGTCCAGCACGAATGAAACTTCGTTATCTGATAGTAGAAACCTTCCTAACCTGGTTACTAATGCTGATCCCGTACGAAAGAAAACGCTTGAAAAGGGCACGGACGTGTCATCAATGCTAACATCGTTCAGTGTTCGCAGTCGTACGAGAAACGTGCAGGTGTTGCCTGTCGACTCGAAGATTTATCATTTACTGGACCGCAAGGTCTCTCATGGTTGTAGCTGAAACGGACGGCGGGAACGCTTGAGAATCTTAAGCTCTCCTCGACTGGTAAAAAGAGGCGGCTGGCCAGGTACGCCTCCTTGGTGGCGTTACGCTTTACGATCATCAAACCAGCGATTCGTGGTGTGGCCAGGTGCTCAACGTGCGCAGTGCTCGGCTGCACGACCGAATGCTGTGACCTACGCTGGTCATGAGAAAGTAGTGCTATCTCTCGTGTTTTATACTAATCCAAACTTATAGATGCAATGGTTTCATTCTCGCGCTAGCATCAATCTCAGTACATTATTGACAGATGAGACTTCACATCTCTACGTGTTTACGTTGTGGTAACAAATCCAGTAACTGACAAGCACATTTTAGACGTCTTGCAGAATAGACAACGGTGCGCAGTGTTTTTTCGTACTTCTGATGCCTGACAAACCTGGCTGTGTCTCGACGAAGTATCTGCAGTAGATTTAGTCAGGCCAAGCTAGCAGACAGCTAGTGTTTGTTTCGCGATCAAGCTTGGTGATTTCTGTGGCCCAGTGTATTTAAGTGAGAGCAGTGCTGTGTTTTTTTGTGCGCAGCACGACTTCAGCGCCGTACGAAGCTGTCGAATGTGTTGCCATGGTCTCGAACGCCTTATTACTGTGACCGAAACGCGTTCTGTTCCATTGTCAACACGTTGCAAATAGATTAGCAACGAAACCACGAGGATTCGTTCTTGTGTGATCGACCAGTGTCCGTGATTGGGCGTACTGACAAAGAGTAAGTAGCAAACGGACATGCATTTGTTTGAGACGTAACCTTAAGAACCACTTGACGTCCGAAATTAAAATCACCCGCAACTGGAAATTGACACAGAACCTCATCATTGTATGTTCGATTAAAACCGCGACGGTCGTCGGTCGCAAGTGTTTGTACACACAGCGCCTACAAGCACGTCTGGTATCGCACAATGAGGTCGATGTTTCGTGTTGGTTAGTATGCTATCTATGGAATCAGAAATGGACAAATATTCCGCCGCAGCGATCGCTTGAGTGTGGGATGCCTTGTCAAGCATTTCTCGTAACACTTATACAAGCGAATGACCAGTTTGCTCGTAACGATTGAGCTAGACTACTCCTGTCAGATTGATGTACCAGAAACTCATCTGCGCTGCACCTTTGAGCTTTTAGTCAGATAATATCCATTCGGTTAAAATACACTACATGGTTAGCGTCATTCAATGCGATGCACCGTACTCGCAGCGAGCCCATTTGGTTTCGCCTGCGCGCCGGATGGAGAAGGAGGAAAGTGTGGTTT
This sequence comes from Hyaloperonospora arabidopsidis Emoy2, assembly GCA_000173235.2. Taxonomy (NCBI): domain Eukaryota; phylum Oomycota; class Peronosporomycetes; order Peronosporales; family Peronosporaceae; genus Hyaloperonospora; species Hyaloperonospora arabidopsidis. The sequence goes on from JH598070.1 coordinate 261,157, forward strand.
GCACCAAAGTGGGGTTTGCACCGTGGGGAGTCTCGATGCTGCTCTTGCTATAAGATACCATGGATCGGACTGCTTCTTTGTTGCTTACGAAGGTGGGCGTTTCTCATTTGTAGTTTTTTCGTTACTTGTGCCAATATCCGTTCCAGTTATAAAATGTGGGACAACACCAGCATAATTACTTTTTTGTACTGTGTCCCTGATCTACGAGTTGCTAGAAAAAATGGCCATATGGATAGCGCGATGTCTCATAATCCTTAACTGCAGCTTAGCTAACGACATCCTGGGTCAGCTTCGCACGTGTCCAATAAGAGGACTTCAAAGTAACATCCTGGTACGGGATCATGGTGGTGATTGAACAAGAGGTTCATTTGCGTCATTTCAGCTCGTGATCTGTGATATAGCAGAAGTGCAGCGAAAATCCTAAAAGTAAAAGTAATGAGTAGCATCTCTGCCGAGATCCGAGATTACTCCCGTGGCGTTGAACGTTCGGAATTGAGATGAAATTACGAAGTGACGCGATCGAAAACAATTGTTGATGTAGAAGAGGAGAATGCTGTGCGGCCGTCAGGCGATCCCGTTGGGCAACTCTCATCATTTATAGCCTATGCAGCTACCGGCATGATATAGAGGGCACCACGATATTATCAGAAAGCGGTATGAGCACCTACTTCTTGGTGTCGCGACTTGCGCCGCTTCGAATACTAGGAAATGTGAGATAGAGACTGGCATAACTTCGACGTGAGCATCTATTTGGACAGGATGCGTAAGACTCGATTACTTGTAGTGACAAGAATAAGCGTCCATAAGAGTACGCTTGATCACAGTAAAATCAGAGACTGTGAACTTGTGCCGTCGCTACGTGACTGTTGATATGCTTTTTAGCACTGGGGGAACCCAAAATTGCTGTTTTTACGCTGCAGCTTGCGTTATGATACCGGTCATTTGCTCACGGTGCTATTAGCGCACGAAAACACGCAACTACGACCAGCTGCGTCTACAAATTGTTGCGCGAGCAACTAACTACCCAGCGTGTAATCTATCCCACTCAATCGCAAATAATGTGTCGGTGACCACTCTTGTATTCGCATATCCCACTAGTGGCTTACATCGAGCTATAACTTTTCTAGTTTACCAGCAGTACAATTAAACTACGAATATAGATGCATCGCACACGTACACCTCATCCGTCTAGATTGCAATGCGCGCTTACGGAGCAGCGTACAAGATGCCCATATTCTTAAAATCACGCTTTTTCAGCGATCTCTTCACCAATGGAAGAGCTTCCAAAATAGAGTCAAAGTCTGGCCGTCGAGCGGGGTCGTGATGCCAGCAGTGCTCGATAAGCTCCCCAATCATGACCGGTGTCTGGCGCGGCAACGCGGGACGCATGTGCTGCCGAGCAACAGCAAAAGCAGCTATAACAGAAGATCATTGTAAGACTCGTAAGAGACAGGGCACTAACAGGAAATAAGTCTGTTGCTTACCTTGGATGGGTGTCAAACCGCGAAATGGTTGATCTCTTGCTAGCAGTTCCCACAACACGATACCGAAGCTATAGACGTCGGCCTTGGTGGAATACGGCTCGTGGCGAATGACCTCCGGCGCCATCCACCGGTATGTCCCTGTCTCAGCAGTCAGGTTGGACGAGCTACCGATCTCAAGTACGCAACTCAGTCCAAAGTCAGATATCTTCGCGGTGCCATGCGAATCAATAAGCACATTGCCAGATTTCAAATCACGGTGCATAATGGAGCACAAGTGGAGATAGTTCATTCCCTGCGACCACCAACACATAAAGCATACAAGGTGAGCTCTTCACCAATCGCAACAGTAAAGAAAAAGCAATGCAACCATTGTCATCTGTGATGCCAAGCGGAAGAAATCGATTGGCCCGCAATGAGATCGGATGAAGTCGGTCAACGTGCCATTTTCCATAAACTCGAAAACTGGGCAGCGACAATACCCCGTGATTGTTATAAAACGAGTAGCCAACCAGCAATAAACGCCATGTGTAACTTACCTAAACAGTAACGCGGCGGATCGACAGCTGCTCCGAGGAACAAAACAATATTTGGATGGCGCAGTTTAGTGACGACTGCCACCTCACGGTGAAATTCATTTGACAGCACTTCTCCCACTGCCTGACTGTTGGCGGATGAATCCACGACTTTCGCAGCAACGTGAGTGCCCCGCCACCAAGCACTGTATGTTGAACCAGAGCGACCACTGCCTACGGCCTTGTCCAGCCGAACCTCATTCAAGTTCAGCTTCCATTCAGCCCTGATTTCGTTCTTGTCTACCATCTGAAGAACACCAAGCGTCTCAGCCAAGCTTACAGTCTCGTTGCCACTCGAGTCCAGTGCACTCGAGACACTCGGCCGTGTGTCCTCTTCATCCATACTGAGCCTACGGAGGTTCTGTTCAATATGCAAGCGAAGCTCCTCTTGGCGCTCATCACTCATGAATGATCCCTTCACTACAAAGCGATCTAGCAATGTGCCATCGGCTGTTGTCATCACGTCAGCGTCCAGAATGTTTCCCTTCATCGTAGTAAGCGCCCGCGCAATAGCGTCCAGTATGTTATCTCGATCTAACGACACGACCACCACCTCGCACACATTGGGCACGATTCTGCCAATCACACACATCGTCAATCAGTCACACAGAAACACACACAATCGATCTCCTGACCATCATCTCTGCACGACACACGTCGATAACGTACTCTCCATTGTCATCCTTCTTTAGCTGCGCATTAACAGCAATAGCTGTCGGGTCTCGTTGGTTCTGGGCCAGCAGCCGCATATGCAGCGGCACATCGTCTGGATTCACAGACAGCGCGTATCTAGCTGGTAGTCGTCGAAAATGAGCCTGCACCGATGCAAACACGGGCTCGTACAGATGATTGAGCACCTTCCGTTGGCCATAGGAGCCCGAGGCGGACACGTACACGTCCCCGACCATGTGCTTGACAACAGCTCGACACATGTCGTTGACCACCGAGTCTTTCAGCCCTCGCTGAACACCCAGTGCCGACGGTTTTGGAGCCACAGGGAAATAGCCTTGTTTCTCCAGATCTGCCAGGCCCTGATAACTCTGCGCCTTCTTGATGCCCGATGCCCCATCGGTCGACACTGCCGAATTGTACGATCCCGACTGCGACTTAATCGCATGTCCCGATTGCGTCACGTCCATCGCCGCGAGTTTCTGTGACAAAAGACGTGCACTGGTGTCCGCGTTTTGTGGCACGAGCACGGCCGATGCAGGCGTCCCATTGGTCCGTTCGGGGAGGTTCTCCAGCCGCTCCGCGATACACGGGAGCGAAGTGGGGGAGCGCCCGTAGACACCAAAGGGCGAGCGACTGAGCAGTTCTTCGCTGTTCATGGCGCTGCGGTGGCTGAGGGCGCCCGGCTCGAGAAGCGCGAGGTCGCCACCGACGTGCGATCCTGTGCGCCACTCGCGGTACAACAGCCGCGCGTCCGACGGCGAATGGACTGGAGGGGAGGCCAGGAAGTCAGCTGCGAGGTCGTCCGAGCTGTTGGGGCGACCGGCTACGGACGGGACAGCGGCGTCGCTGCGCGTCTGCATTGGCCAAAGCAGGTCTCACTTGCTTGTACTATGGAGTGGCGGCGTTGATGGTGCGACGGCAAGTCTGCGGCAGTGGCTAGGGCTGCGCATAGAGTGCGTATGGTGCCGTTGAGCCAATCGTCGAGTTGAGCGCAGCGTTTTCGACCAATCGTAAAGCGACATTCGCTCACTTGAATTTGGGGAAAGTTTGGGCGTTTATTGTTGAGGTCAGCTTGTCCTACTCGTTTTCTGATTTATCACAACAAGAGCACCATGATCGACTTTTGATGTCGACTCGTAAAGGGGACGGTCAAGGCGTGTGCTGCGCGAGGCATAAAATGGGTAGCGGAGGTTGACGATGACATTACGAAGACGCTCGATGTCATTGGCAAATGCGGTCGCTTCTGCAGTGCAGAAACAGTACGACATGGGCGTTTTATTTGATTGAAGACAACGTGTGACATGAGCACGACATATGTTTTGCTGACCGTTCGAACGACTGAGACCGTCTACAGCAGTCAGTATAACTTAACTTCCTGTCCAATCAAAAAAGGTTATTTAGTTATACTCATAAAAGTGCGCCACAGCAGCGAAATAACTCGGGGATAACTCGAGAAAAAATTATTTTTTCTTTATCTCGCCTACGTTTTGTAGTTCTGTGACAACTTTTTTGGCTGCATGTCATTGGCTCAAGATTTTGAGATCAATCAGGTCATTGGCAAAGATTAGTTGCATGTCATTGGTTGCAGTTGATAGACAAAAATGATGATTTTGAAGTCGACGGTGTGGTTCTAAATGACACTACCAACAATATGCCGTTGCGCCTAACAGGGGACCAAAAAACCAAACAAAGGCGACCACAACTTTACCAGTCACGTTCGGCCTATATAAACCTATATCATATAGTTATACTGACTGCTGTGAATTTTTTCGCGTATAACTTTGAGAGGAAGTTATACTGGTCTCTATTGGTGCACAAAAAGTTAAGTTATACTCACTGCTGGAGACGCTCTGACTCGAATGAGGGCAGAATTATGAGCAAATCTCATTATCAGTACCACAAATGTCCAAAAGTCCCAAAACCAGTACTATACTTTAATCAAGTATAAAGTTGATAGATAGTGTTAACCAGATTATTGTTGTTGAAGATGTGCCTCGTCCAGCGAGCGACAAACGAAAGATACAGTCTGGTGATTAGTAGTGTGCCTATCCCATGAGTAATACCAGTAGTGTGGATTACTCATGTGCAACTCTATGATGAGTAATGTGTATAGAGTAAATTACTCATGCGCGACTATACAACGAGTAATGCGCGTAGTGTCGATTACTGTTGTATAGTCGAAGAATCCATTCAGCTTTGAGTAGCAAGAAGAAGTTGCGAACTAAGGACCTAAATATATTAACTTTGCATTTTGCATTCACCTCGACAAGCACATTTACAATAATTATAACCAACTGCAACATGGGATAAGAAACTGCGTGATTGCTAGCGAGTCTTCCCATTAAGATGAAAATGGTCGCACGAATGGCTGCGCACACTCCATTCAGTTCTTGCTGTGTTTGGTGTCGATTGAGATGTCCTAACGAATGTGTACTTTTTCCGTGTGTATGTAACTTTTGCTGCCGGCGCATGAGCGGCATGAAAGGTATAGCGTCCAGTGGACTGTCTGGAAACAATTGCGAAGCTGCAAGCGTTTGTTGAGAAGCTACGCGTGTCTTTTGGTGCACATATGACGCAGATTGAGGTGCCGAGAGACCGCAGACCAAACTCGCACTTTGGAGGTAAGCGGGAGAAGTCATTGCGCGAGATGAAAGAGCAACAGCTTGCGCTGTGTATTTGAACAGGTTGGCACGAATGCGGTTCCGCCAGACAGAGCTCATTGTTTGTTGGTGAGTGTAACGGGATGAGCCTGTTACATGTAATTAATCTTTGATACTTGCTAATTAGAATATTATCATAAAGGTTGATAATATTCGTGAATATTACCATAAGGAGTAATATTCAGAACACTCACCGATTGGATGATAGGGGTCACCATATCAGCCAGCTCTAGCGGTCCAATCAACGATGGACGCGCGCAATGAGTGGTGAGCAAGACTTTAGTATACATTTTTGTAGATATATATAATTAAGTTAGGACTAAAACATAGGTTAATAATTAGGACTTAATTAAATTTAATACAATTTTACTTTTACCAACAGCTAGACTATCTCTAGTTGTTTAACTTCCTCTGCACGTTTACACAGAGGTAGCGAGGCACCACGGCACTGCTGTCGGTGATAGTAGCCCCACACTGGTTGTTCAGTGTGTTGCTCCGGTGCCCCGTTACACCTGTAGCACTTTGTAGGCCGTCCAAGGACCACAAAACCCGTTCAACATGAACATGTTGGACGACGAAGGCGAAGACACCTTTCACGGCACCCGTGAAAATTTCTCCTATTTAAGTGATCTCGAGTGGAGTGCGTTCGAACGAATGAGCTCGACCGTTGGCGAAGAAGCTGTCTGGTCTCTGCTATCCTCAAGAGATAGGGACCAACAGCATTCCGTAATCGCCAAGTCCTTACAACGAGAACTTGACGCGTCGCGAGCTGAAGTGACCTTGCTGCATCAGCACGGTCACCATCAGACTGAGCTCCTGAGACAGCAACGGTTTCAGTCTGCTACTGCAGCGTCGACACGTGAGCGTTGACGCGAGACTCTAAAGTTAGAAGTCTCCAAGTACCGGGAAGTCGAGGAAGACTCCCTGTTGAGATGGTTCCTCGAAGTGGACGATGCCATTAAGGCTCGCCACATCGATGACGAAGAAATGCAAGTTGCGTTTGCCAAATTGAATTTGTCAGGGAGTGCCAGAACTTGGGCCCTAAATCTTCAATTACACAATCCAAATACGTTTGGATCGTTGGCGGTTTTTAAGACTCTGCTCAGCCAAACGTTTGAGCCACCAAGAGCTGAGTTCAGAAATCTTTCAGATCTCCTGAAGATAAAACAAGATAAGCGTGACGTTCACGCTTACGCTCAGCACGTTTGTTACCTTGCAAGTAGTATGGTAGCGAACCCTTTAAGTGAATTCGTGTTGATCACGATATTCTTAAAGGGCCTCATAGATGGTCCCGTGAGGAATCACCTATTCCGCATCGAATTGAAGTCGCTCGAGGAAGCGATCACAACTGCGGTTCAAGAGGACTTTCGTGAGACAGGCTCACACTAGCTTGACCCCCTATCGTCCTTCGAGACGAGTAGAGGCGGGAGGTCCAGAAGCAATGGACCTCTGCAGTGTCGAGAGCGAGAGACCTCGCTCTTCAAGCAGTAAGCGATTGCACTTTTGCAATCGCTGTCAGAAGTTAGGACACTACGCCTACGAGTGTAGTGCTTCGCGCCCAGTTTCTCGTAACACTGAGCGAAGTGATCGACCGTCTGCCAAGAAGGGCAACGGACGCGGGTCCGACGCCGTTGCGAACTCACAACAGCCTGGCGGACCGTCAAAAGACGGTCAGGGCCAGTAAGGGCGGAGCGCCCTACTGATCCAGCAACCTCAATAGAATTTGCAAACCTATTGATGAAAGTTTCTCCAGACTCACAATCCTTGTGTGTCTCTGCACTTGGTGATGAGGCAACCCTCATCACCTTGAATTTAGAAGTGACAAAAGATTTGTCACTTCGTGCCTTAGTTGACTCTGAGACATCGAACAACTTTGTTCGTCGCCAGTCGCTAGAGGCTCAAGTTCGTTGAGCACATTACTCCTCCTACGAGGATGACGGTGCTCTTCGCAACAGGTGCATCAATAGCAGTGATAAAACGTGTAGTAGAATTTCACTACACGTTAGAAGATTTGCAGTACAACGATGATTTTATCGTACTTGATTTGGATGACGAATTTGATGTCATACTAGGGTTACCCTGGCTCGGAAGGTATGAGCTAAGGGTCAGCTGGCAGCATCGAACCGTGAGATGCCTGCCACTTGTTCATCAGATGGCCACCTGATGAACGCCTTGGAGCGTTCATAAGCGTGTGGATGTACTGCGAGTGAGTGCGATGGCCTCACTTGCGGTACGGTCGTTAGTACGACTGCACAAGATCACAGTGTTACAACCAATCACACTGTGGAGAAAGCTGCCGGTGGATGTGCGGATGCACAGGCAGCGCCAAAGGTCCACCACTCGAATAAGTCGAGTGGATCGGTACATGGGTGTACGCCTAGCGGGCGACATCCAAGTAAGAATATACCAGTTGCCCACACAGGGCAACACGATGATCATAGATCGACTGGAGAGTCGATAGTAGAGGACCTAGCTGTGGTAGCGCAACCACAGCTAGAAGACGTCGAGGGAATGAGTCCCCATGTACTTGAGGAAGAAATTCCTCAAGCAGATATTGGTGAGGTAACGAGACCTTATCATCCTGAGGGAATAAGTCCCCAGCAGCCTGTGGAAAGGGGGTTTCAGGAAGAAACCGAGACATTGAATGTCTTGGTTAATGACGGGTCAAGTGTTGGCGCTTATACACTTGATCTGATCACGCCTCCGAACCTGACTTCGGATATCACCCAATTGCCAACGCAAGAACCGAAACGGATCTTGCGAGATCTGCGTAGTGGCAAGGTCAAGCAGATCTGTGTACTCGTCACGGAGGACGAGTACGTGACTGACATTCGGTCAGCAGTATTATTTGCCGAGAACGAATGGGTTCTCACCAGCTCATCAATGGACGAAATTGTCCTCGATGAGAAGACTCGGATTGAGCGATACACGTCTCAATCTTGGGCGTCGCTTCAGGAAAATCCTTTATATAAGGATTTGATCGAATTCAAGGACGTGCTCCCTGAATCCGTACCGTGCGAATCGCCTAAGGATAAAGGCAATCGAGATGAAATCGCGCTCAAACCGGGATCGAAGTACTGTGCCATGAAGCAGTGGCCACTGCCTCGTAAACAAGTACTTGCGATCGACAAGTTCTTTGCTGATCGCTTAGCAGCGGGTCATGTGAGGGAGTCAACTTCTCCTCACAGATCTCCTACCTTCTGTGTGCGCAAGACCACAGGAGGATGGCGGATAGTACACGCATTCAACAAGTTGAATGCTGCGACGGTACCAGCTCAGACTCCGATACCGAGGAAGGACGTAATCATTGATGGTATGTCAAAGAGTACCATCTTTTCGTCCATGGATCTGATGGATGGCTTCTATTAAATCCTAATACGTGAACGGGACATCCCGTACACGGCAGTAAGCACCCCGAGCGGTATGCTCTGGGAGTGGATAGTAATGCCACAAAGGCTTAGCAACTCCCCTTCACATTCAGCAGATGTGTTGCAAATCTGTTGAGACCGGTGCAAGACTTCGCACCGAGTTACTTCGACGATGTCTTCGTCCATAGACGGGCTATGGGCGGAAAGGCGGACGTAGAGGTTCATAGAACACATGTTCGTCAGGTTTTTACACTTATGCGAAAGCATAAGTTGTACGCCAACCTCAAGAAGTGCATATTCGCTGCAAGCGAAATACTACTTCTTAAGTGAATCGTGAGTAAACACGGCGTGAGCCCTGATCCCAGAAAGATCAAGACGATTACCGACTGGCCTTTGCCAGTCGATGTCAAGAGACTCTGAAAATTTCTTGGACTAGCTGCGTACTTGCACAAGAACTCGCGCAACTACGCCGAGCTGACCGTTAATCTCTCTCGCCTGTTGAGGAATACGAGAAATTGTCACGGAACACAAGTATTTTGTACTGGTTTAATACATACATTAACAGCATCATACTCCTTCTTCGATTACTGCTGCTGTATAATATTTTGCAACTTGATTCTGTTCTCCGAACTGGATTACTTATATCAAAGGGCGAGCTCCAGAGCTTGTAGTCAGTATTTTGGGTAATACTGCCGGCAACAGAACAACAAGGTAGAGGCGATCGAGTAATTTTCTTTTTGGGTTTGTATCAATTTGTGCAAAAAAGTCCTACAAAGTTAATACGTTCGTCAATCGTTTCCAAACCTCGAGTCCTTGCAAAGTCAACAAAGCTTGCCCATACTTCGAAGAGACAACACGCATCAACCAGTCCACGAAATCGCCAATAGCGTTCGTATGCATAAAAGGTGGACGTCGGTCGATTTCCACCACACGGTGCCAAGAAGTTGTTAAACATACTGTTTCCATGGTACATCGAGGGCGAGACCTGTACAAGGCAAGTGCGCCCGCACCAGATGGACTGAATAATTAAAGGCGCTGGGATACGCGACGCAACAACGGATCGCATAAAACAGATGATGGACGAGCCAGAAATGCTCTCTAGCGCATGCATGTCGTACGATGTTATTACCAACAATAAATACAACTTACTTATACTTCTACCTACTTCTGCGGCAACGCATCGTTCTATTTAACAAACATACGCTCGTTGTAACGGGTGCTATTGATGGTGAAGTACATTGCTCCCGTCTGGATAAATCATACGCTCTGGATTGCTACCAGCCAGAACAAGCGTGTGGTCTGTATTTTTAGGAGCTCTTTTCATTGGTTAAGGGCGATGCAACCACCATCTCCGACAAAGAGGGGGATTTTAGGTTCGATAGGTGCGACGACCGATTTGTCGATACTGAGGCATGACAGGCGAAACGACGCGCAGCCAAGCATTTACAGGGATAAACTGGGGCTTAGCTGCTACACAGTGGCGTGTGCAGGGTACCGCTACTGACGTGGTGACGGAGAGCACCATTGAAACTGTTTATGGGAAAGAAGTCGTTATCTAAAAGAAGCAGGGCCAGCAAGCCAAAGTTTGGGACTGTGCTTTGGTGGGTGGCAAATGTTTTAACATATGAGGTATACTTCGGTGGAGATTTTTGTCGGCAAATGTGTGGTTATCTTAGACTGCGGCATTACGTGCCCGGCTTGGCTGCAGCTGCGCTGTGCGCAAGGAGGTATGGCTAACCGACATGTCGCTAGGTTGATTATCGGTCGTCTACGCTCTTACTCGAGGTGATTCAATAGCCTATGGTCATTCAAGCCCCACCGAGCGGAATCAGGCGCTCGGGACCATTCATTACCAACAACTTCTGTGCATTAAACATAATGTGGCGTGATCATGAGGCAATAGAGACGCACGAAAGCTTCGACTTCAGTTTGCGGTGCCAAACCGGCTTCGGTCATCGAGGCATATCGCACACGTTGCTACGGACCAGCGTGCAGTCGTTGCATCCTAACACGCTCCTAGTTGCCGCGCATGAAGCTCGATTTGCTGTAGACCAGGTCAATCCTTCTTTCGCTATTGTTCAAGCTACGAAGACACTTCGAAACTCAGTGCCACGTGCAAATCTGAGCTACTTTATTTTAGGTGCACCAGAGTCGCGTCGGCGTTCTGTCGTGAACGAACCACATGCACGTGCACCTGGGCGGCACGATAGACATCAAAGTTACTGCACTGTTCGATACGACCATCTCCTTTATGACCGTGCAGCAAAACGATTGTCACAGAAAGGGCGTGGTAGGCACGTGCCCTCGATTCTGGTTTTCCCATGAGCCACCACTTGGCGAAGACCTGCTGTCTTCGTCGCTCTTTGGACTTGCGGGTCACTGGCGACCGTCTGAATTGAATCGTGTTTAACTGTTGCGATCCTTTTAGAACTGATAAAAGATGTTTTATCAGCTATTGCTCATTGGTATCTCACACGCCACACTGTGGTGATCAAGAGATGTATCAGCACGCGAGGTAAACGCACGCGAGGTGATTAAATAGTTAACGGATAGAAGATGTTAAACCATGTTGTATATATGCAGAAGTGAGTTGGAGAACACCGGGACGGTGCGGCTTACACACGAAGATTTCTTAGTCACTGGTGAAGCTACCACTTTACTGGATACTCGCCAAGCCAGTGGTGTCTGTATCTCGATTGATCGCAAGAGCGAGCATATTGGTCATTCTGACTGCAAATCAAGGAACAGCAAGGCTAAAGCGGTGTGGTGCCTCGTTTGCAGCTTGTTAAACGCTCTGAAGTCGGTATGCTGCCCAACGAGAGGCGACGATCACTCGCTATTGATGTGTCGCAATGGTTTAATCGACAAGGTGCATTCGCTTTGCAAATCGTGTCATTATGAATCGTGCTTTGTAGCAACTATGAAAGGGAACTAAGTAAACGATGCAGTTACTACGATAGTATCAAGGCCACGACGGGGACCTGCATCAAGAGCTGATTGGCTGAGTAGCCTGTCTTTCCCCAACTCCTTCTTCAAGAATCCCTCGAGTGATGACACTCCTCCTCTTTTTGATCGCATCAATTGTTTTGTAGCATCGAGATACACAACCCTTCCCTCCCGCTCTATCTCTTGTTTTTAGTAAGGGATCTTTCCACCTTCATAAAAAGCCCTTCCTTCACATGCCACCCGTCCTTTACTCCCACGAGATTTTCCGAGCGTCATTCCGCATTTATTTTCGCAAAGAACAAGCCAAAAAAAGGAAACGAGTGAACGCGCAATGCGGCCAAGAAACGCGCTGCTGCTGCTGCTGGGTCTGGCGACGGCGCTGGCCCTTGCCAGTGCCGAGGATGACACGTACGCTGTCCACAACGGAACGGACGCGGAGACGCCGTTCTTCGGTGCAGACGAGAGCGATCCAAGTGCGGGTCTAGGAGAGGCGCTGCAGAGCTTACTGCAGGCAGGAGAGCCCGAAGAGACTGTGGACATCGTCCGCATCATCATGATCGACGAAGAAGATCCAGCGGCAGCAAGCAAGAGAGCGTGCTCGAAGGCGCTGACGGTGATTGCTGAGCAGGACGAGCTGTTCGAGCAGGCGGACAGTCTCCTGCGAGACTTTGAGTCGGCGTTTGGTCTGGACTCGCCCAAGCCTCAAAGCCGAGCGTCGTGTGAAGATCTCGGCCTGGCAGAGCTGATGGCACAGGTGAGACAAGAGTAGTTGGAAGTGGGAGGTGTGAAGTGGTGTCTAATCTGTGAGTGTGTTTAGTGCGAGTTTGTGGTCGAGTCGAAAGACATGGTGCTACAGCTGTCGCGTCAAGGCCGGACGGAGGACCAAGTGTGCGACGTGATGAACGTTGTCTCAGACTTGAAGGCGGTGGACACGCTGTCGTGCGGGTTGTGCCATCGATTGGTGCAGATGGTGACTCAAGCGCTCACGAATGAAGTGCAGCAGGTTGAGCAAGTGCGGGAGATTATCGGAGACGTGTGTGACGTGACGTTGGATGACTCCATGTGCCACACGTTTCTTAACAAGTTCGACGATATCGTCGAATGGCTAAGGCATGACACAGACCCGGTCGTGGTCTGCTTGCGACTCGCCATGTGCCCGGTGGACAGACTCAGCAAAAATGGGACCCCGATCCTAGACTGGTTTTCTGGCGATGAAGCTCGAAGGATAGCGGATGAGGCTGCGGCCACTCGTGATACTCAGGAGTGGAATAGCTTCAGTGACATTGAAACTCCGAGCTTGGGCTTGATTTTTGGCGATGAAGCCCGCAAGAGCGCTGGTGACGCTGTTGACGCTGGTTTTTCTGAACAGGGGAACAGCGTCAGCGACAGTGAGTTTACGTCAAACTTGGACTTGATTTTTGGTCTTGAGGCTCGTAGGACCGCAGATGAAGGTATTGCTACATCTGTGTTCGAACAACAGGAGCAGTCATGCTCATTTTGTATGAGTACGGCTGGAGTGATTACTCAAGTGAATAGTCGTTTTCCTGATCAAGTGTCGATGACGAAAGATTTGTTGAAAAGTGTGTGTCGGACGGCTTCGCCTGTATCGAAGTGCCAGGAAGTGGAGGCTAACTTTGACCGTATTCTGGAGTTGATGCAACAAGGCCACTACCCTCGGGAAGTCTGTGGGCGTATCGATTTATGTACCCAACAAGTGACGAGTAACAAGGCGTGCGTGTACTGTGACGCCGCAACTACTCTCGTGGAGGTGATTTTGCAAGAAGCTCCTGAGCAGATTAATGAGATTCGTAATTACGCCGATATGATATGCGACATTCTGGGAGACGATAGTCCCTGCCATGAGGATGTGGCCAAGTTGGATGCGGTGATTGATTCTTTGAATAAGGGGGAGCGCCCTCGCGAGGTCTGTAAGGCGCTAAAGTACTGCTCGGAGGACTTTTCTGGGAAATCAGGCGAAAGTCTTCGCGTCGATATGACGCGAAACGATCCTTTCGGAAACAATCGTCTTGTGCGCATGGGTGATGGCGGAATGTACTCTGACACGATTAGCCACCTCAACGCGATGATTCTGGCAAAGAGTGACGAGCATCTTTCACATCAACCCTCTATTGACTACGACAGCTGCTTTTTCTGTTCGCATGTGGTAGCTGTGGTTCACCATGTACAGCTCGTGGTTCCGGAAAAGCTGCCGATTGTGAAGACCATTTTGTCGAATGTGTGCCAGCTGGTGCCTTCAAAATGTAGCTGCGATGTTGTAGACGAGAAGTTCGACGACATTGTAAAATGGGACAATGAAGGCAAGCGTCCCCATGATATCTGCAAGTTGCTCGGGACTTGTGTCAAGCTGCAGGACGAGGGGGATGACACGCCTGCAATCGCGGACGAGTTGAAGGGTGTGGTCGTTGCTTCACAGTGGCCTGCTGGAGATGAGTCTGAGTGCGCATATTGCCAATTCGCTACTACTGTTGCAAAAGTTGCACTTGAGCAGTACGGCGCTGACATTCGTCAAGTCCGTGCGTACGCTGATATGATATGCGATATGCTAGGCGAGGACAATCCGTGCCATACTTACGTGAAGCAGATGGATTTTGTGATTGACTCGATTTCAAAAGGCATGAGCTCCAAGGCAATTTGTGTGGGCTTGGGATTTTGTCCTGCGACGGTCGCTGACAGGGAAGGAGACGCTTTGGCGTGGATCTTGGACGACCGCTCATCGCGCGCGACATCGATTGACCATTTGTCCTCGCTTGATTCATCGCTCATGGAAACGCTGAAAGAACCGTTGGACACGTCTAGCGACAGCTGTTTCTTCTGCATGCAGGTGGCGCCCGTACTCGAAGTAGCTGTCGCTCAAGATCCCAGTCAGATTGAAAAGATTCGAGAAACTGCTGATGTAATTTGCAATATGCTTCCGAGTAACAACCAGGTACGGCGGATCATTGTACTATACGTCTAGTTGTAGCTGCGCTGATTGACTCGTTTTGTGTTCGTTGTTGCAGTGTCACTCGTTCGTGACGAAATATGATGCTGTGGTAGATTCCCTACGGAAAGGGGAGCAGCCAAAATCGATTTGCCACGATTTGCGGCTGTGTCCGATGGGCTCCGGGTCTGCCATGCTTGACCTTGCAGTACCTGATATGCTGGCTGTTCAGAAACGTGACGAGGAAAGCACCACCTGTGCCTATTGTAGTGGCGTTGTCACGGTGTTGGAGCACACGCTTGACCAACAGCCTGAGCAAGTCAACGAATTACGTGAGGTTACTGGGCACCTGTGTCAGCTACTTCCTGCCAACGATACGGTACGAGACTTGTTTTGTTACAACTTGAAAAGTTCGGCTTAACTAAGTTCATGATGGATGTGATATGGCATACGGTAGTGCTATAGCGATTTGAAGATATTTGACGAAGCAGTGGTGGGCCTGCGATCTGGAAAGGGACCTGGAGAGATTTGTCAGACGCTAAACCTGTGTACATTCGTTGAAGAGCGCGACGAGTCGTCAGGCCTGGTTGATTTTGCAGGTGGGGATTTCCTGCCCACTGGCTGTGCAACTTGCCAGCAGAAAACGCTATTGCTTGCCTCCTTGATCGAGCGCCCGGACAGCTTGGCTACATTTGAGCGCGAGATCAGCTCGGTGTGCCGCCTGATCCCCGGATCCGGAGAGGTAACTTTTGGTCCGACCCTTGGTCCGAGCTGTGCTGTGCCTAACTGTGTTTGATGTGTAAATGTGACTAGTGCGAGCTCTTGCTGAAGCATAAGGATGCGATCATTGATTTGCTGAAGAAGAACGAAGATGTGACTGCCATCTGCACGCGCATTGGTCAGTGTCCTGCTGTCGCGAAGGAGGAACAGGAGAAGTCGATGTCTATGGGTTGCCTCTTCTGCGAGTTCATTGCTGATCTCGTAGAACATGCCAAAGACAGAAAGAAAGAAAGGAAGGCTCTGAGCGAGGTGAAGGCGACGCTCGAAACAGTATGCACTATATTGCCGCCACAAGCGCGTTGCGACGTTCTTTCTTCGAAGTTCGATGAGCTAGTGTCGCTGATGCGCGAAGGCAAAAGTCCGAGTGAAGCATGCCACGCTGCAGCCTTGTGCGATGCCGAATTCGTCTTTTTGCCCGCGTCGAATAGTGACGAAGACCCAATCGTACGATCTTTCGAGAAAGCTCTGCGGGGCGTGGGCAACGTGATGGAGATCGAGTAACTGGCCCTCTGCACGACGCGGCTTGGAAGTTGCCTACAACTGATAGTTTTTTTCCGTGGTAATCAGATTGAGTGAATTAACATGTCTTGAATACAAGTATCTTTCGAGGTATAAGTTGGCAATTGCCTTACGAAACACTCGCTCACCGCTGTGCGGACCCAATCGAAGATTTCTGGATGTCGCAGTCGTCAGGATGACGACGGCAGCTTGCGGACGCGCTGAGACGTCCAGCGCTGCTATCAGAAGCAGTGCATAGCGTCGTGTAAAATTCAACTCCTCACCGCCTAGATTTGTTTATCTGAGCTCAGGTAAAAACATAAACATGCCTACTTATGGCACCCATCCCGGCGTCGGTCGTTGGAGGTTGGACATGTGGGTGACCAGGTTCTGGTAGAACGAAAACTGAGCTATGGGAGCGCAATTGTGGCGTCAGACAGAAAGGGGTTGTGATGGGTCTTAGCATGAAAAAAAACTTCGGAGCACAACTGTCTGGTAACGACGAAGCTGATGGTGGCTTCGTGTATTGCGAAAACTCGTTACTTCACGTCGAGGTTGGAACCGGCAAAAGCGCAGTTTATTCAAGAGCTTCACACCGGAAATTGCACTCCACGGTAGTAGTCTAGATCTCGTGGCTCGTGCTCTATCAAGGTCCATCAACGCCTGCTACGCCAAGCATCACAGTCCTGGCTCACCCACTTTGACACGCAGGCGCACATAGATCGCTATCAATGTGCAGCATGCCACCAACGCCCTTCGCAAGTTTGTAATCATGGCAACGAGCTAACCAGGTATCAAGTATGGACATGCATCGCGTAGCGACCAAGCAGATGAACTTGTGTTATGCCGACTGCTCAGTCGACAATTGTTGCAGGAGATTAACAATGCAAGAAACCGCGGCACACAAGACTGGACTGGCACAGGTGCTCCATGTAATTTATCCGCCACTTCAAGCTGTGCTCGCTCTCTTCATTAAGTATACATCTCAATCAATTTAAAGAGTCCCATCACCTACAAAACCGCAGTCCTCCATCAGGCTGTGTATTTTAATCAACTTTCGCTTGTCACGTTCACCAACCATGTCCACGCCTCTGATGATGATGCGAACACTACGCGCTGCAGCATCAGGCGCTCGTCCGGCGCCTGCCGCGTCCACCCAAGTGCTCTTTGCCTCCTCCTCTTCTCCTGCTGCTAGTCGCCGCGCTCGTCGTGCACGTAGAGCCACTTCCATGATTAAACCCCCAGCCACAATAGACCCTCGGACACCGCTCCTTGTCGCAGATATTGACCGCATTTCACGGAACGGACTAGCGCAGCGCGTGGAGATGCCACAGGAAATGCTGGACCGTCTGAAGACCGTCGTGCGGAGGCGCACGCACTCGCAGCTTGAAACGCTGCGGCAGAAACACGTTGGCGACCGTCGAAATACGCGCCAAGTGCCGCTGGACATGAGTAAGACGCCCATTGGCTGGACGATGGACCAGACTCCACAGATCCCTCCTTTCGCCTATGGACCAAATGAGACATTGGCGTACTTGGCCTTTGAGATTGAAGCCACGTTTGCGTGCACTCACGCGGTGTTCACAGAACTGCAGAAGCGACTGCCAGAGTTTGCACCAAAGTCCGTCCTGGATTTTGGAGCGGGTCCGGGTACAGCGTCGTGGGTGGCCAAGAGCTTTTTTGAGCAAGGTCTGGACAAGTATTGTGTCGTGGAGCCCAGTCAGTCCATGGTGGACGCTGCTGAGGTCCTGCTGGAAGACTTTGCTGGATTCAGTGTGCGTCGCAGCATTGCAGACTTGTCACGGGATATTAACGCGGGCAATAAGTACGACCTTATTGTCGTGAGTTACGTCTTCTCTGACATTACCAATGACTTTGAGCGAGTGGCGACAATGTCGGCGCTGTGGGAACTGCTTAGTGACAACGGATGTCTTGTGGTCGTGGATCGTGGTAGTCCGTGGGGATCACACCACGTGCGATCGGCCCGTCAGTTCGTGCTTGACTTTGTGGCGGAAGAGGAGAACGAGAAGGAAGGCGTACGCATTGTTGCACCTTGTCCGCATCACTTTGAGGTATGCTGTCGACTCGAAGTGGAGTTTCTTGTCGCTTTGTTTACAAAACTAATTTGTTTATGTGTGTGTGTGGGTTGATAGTGTCCTGCAGCAGGAAATACATGGTGCCACTTTGTCCAGCGCTCCCCTGTCGTCAATCGGCCTCGGGAGGCCACTACTAAGCGTTGGCATGGTCAGAAGGGCTCCAAGTTCTCGTATGTGATCCTGCAAAAGACTAGTAAAAGTAGCGAGGAGGCTGAAGCTGCTGAAAAGATGCCTTTTGCGCGCATGCTTCGAAGTCCTCTGCTTGCCACTCGTCACGTGCACCTGGACTTGTGTACTCCGGAGGTAAGATGGATGGTCAATTTCTGCAGACATTGCATCGTGCTTCCGACTAATACGTCAGTTTTGCAAATGTGAAGGGAAAATTAGAGCGTCGCAGTGTTACGAAAGGCAAGGCCATTCGCGAGGTGTATCGTGCATCGCGAAAGGCGCACTGGGGAGCGGTGTGGCCAGCTGACAAGACGAGTTACCTGAAAGTTGAGTAACTTCGTTGCTACTGACTGGGTGGCTATGAGGCGAGTGGATTTGGAGGATCACGAGTTCATGAGATTCAATGGACGTTAATGCTGCTATATGGCCCGTGCAGCGATGTTGAAGGCATTCGCCTTTGGCTTGAGTAATAGAGCGCTGCGGGCTGTGGTTCCACGAGACCGATGGTCTCAGATCAGCTTGTGGAGCTTGTACTTGTTCCAATTTGGACCATTAAATTGGCGGCAACACGAAGAATAGCAGCAAGATGAGACCGAGCTGTGCCGTTTCCGATGACATCAAAATGACAGTGAGACCAATGACTGTCTTGTTCATTCCAGTAGTGGGAATCTCACGTGGCGGTACTCGTACTAGCCTCTCGTAGCTTTACACTAGAGACGATGAGGAAATAAATATGAGGACCATGTTGTTCTGTCATATCAGGTCCTACTTGCTTATTTGTTTTGCTCGGTGAGTTCCATAGGTTGACACGAGCTACGAGTAGCAGAATCCGTTCCACCCAATATTGTTGATGTAGTGAATACACAACATCGCACTCATGCGATGCGCTCTCCAGGCTTTCAGATCGACAGAAAAAACTTTGTCTGCCACAAAAACATAACGTGAAAATGTCGGCTTAGCCTCGTCAGCCCCTTCCACGAGCGTAGACCTGGTAGGTGCGACTGGCTGATCTGAACAGACACACAATGGGACCAGATGCTTCGCCAAGCTGATCACGACGGTTTCTCACCGCGTCTATCTCTACTCAGCAGGGCCGACCTGAAGTGGTATGACACGAGGCAAGATCCTCGAACGTGCAAGTGCCGTGGGCTTAGATGAGACGGCGTACAGCACAAAAGTCCAGGATTAACATCACAATCTTCAATGCGAGGCAGAACAATCGAAAGTGTCGACGCACGTTGATAAAGCTACAGAAATACTCTGTAAGACCGAGCAATGTCAAGACGACGGCGTGTCAGTCATCTTGACATCTTAATGGGGCGTATGATCGACAAATGCACCTTGTGTGGCGGCTACAAAACTATTCGACGTGTCGATTACAATAGTGCATTTTTGCTGCATTTATTGCTTAAATGCAAAGACTATTGCGTATACCAGAAGATGACTCCTGACGAGTCCGCAACAGTTGGTACAAGTGAACCATCCGACAGTTTCCGCTGTCGAATCTTCTTCACACGGCTGTCATGCTTCTAGCGTGCCAGAGCCAGAACAATTCGTCAGCGTGAAGTACGCAGACCCGAACGACTGCGCTACCCATCAGATGGCTTCGTCGCAACTTCGAACAATAAGTATATTTTACATCCTGAATATCATTCGAATTAAATTTGCTATGCTTATTTCGTATAAACATTATTATGCACTTGTGCTGTGCCACTATTTTCATTACCATTCAAATGTCGTGCTATTAAAGACAAACGCGCTCACAAAAACATCATTTAATTAGTTGGTTTCGTTAGCTATTCTTTCGAAATCAAGCCCGACAATATAATCACAATGTAATCGCAATATAACTGCTTTAAACGTGCGGATCGTGCACCCAGGCGCTGGCTGCATCAATCCGATGCCGAACTCGTTACTTGCCACCTCGGTACTGTATTTTGTACTATCTAAAGCCGACACTCCCGTCTTCGATTAAGACCGTAGACCTGTGCATGAGAATGTCACCTGACAACAAGCTCGGCGTCGCATCGCTTGCAACAGTTTCAGGGCGAGAACCCATGCGCTCAAATGAGGCGACGCAGTCCAGCGTAACAAAAGGCGGTCGGGAGTGCCTAGTGGGACCATGAAGACGGCGCGATGCTTTCATGGTGGGCAACGGCATCTTGCGGGTCCGTCACAGATACGCTACGATAGACAAGAGCGCGGCCACTGGAGGTGACATAATACAGGTGTCGACATGGCACCACCGTTAGCAGCAGGGCAGCCGGCCACGTACTGTACAATAGGTCCGCCCCCTAACGCTTTCTACACACCAGAGCCCGTCTCTTGTATCAAGAAAGTAGTCTCACTTGACAAGGCAGAACCCCGTGTCAAGTCCATGGTTTCACAGCAGACGTTGCCGCAGACACCGTCGCCGTCGACGATCGCTGGCTCCTACTCGTGCTCTTTCTCTGTGTGCCAACGATTCGGACCAGCGGATCCTCTACACTGATCCTACGATTTGGCGTTCTTCGTTGAGCACAACGTCGCGCTGCGGATCCCTAAAACCAACTGCCGCGTAGGGACCAGACGCTATGAGATACACCAAGAGCCGGGATTCGGCGGTCATCTCGACGTCGTAGGATCAAGCCGGCGAGCTACCGTGTGTACTTGTCGTTTGTAACTTCAAATTGTCTCCGCGCCGCCAAGCCAACGCAACTAATGCTGCGCACTACTCCGATCGCACAAAGCTTACAGAAAGACCTGAATCTAAGCTAGCTATCGGCACTGCGAATAGATCCAGCAGGTAGACCACACACACTAATGCATTCGGCAGCATCACACTTCCTTCTCGTCGTCTATACAATCACTATGTTTACTGTGCGAACCGTGTAGGCCCTTCTATTGCCACGTACGTTGCGACGGGACCAGCGCGTGCAATCCTGAAGTGCAGGGCCGCGCGCTCTCGTCGCAGCCGCGCCAAAGTGGCCACGGTCGACGACAGAAGAAGCAGCCAAAGCAAGTGGTTGATTTGCAACTTGTAGCCCCGGACGAAACGGGCTATCCGCGAGCTTGAAGATCGGGCACAAATTTCGAGCCATAAAAGACAGCGAGAGCCCGCACGTGCAGAAGCAGTGCTGTTGCTATTCTGCAAGCCGTTCACATCTTCGATGAGCAGATCCGGTTTGGTTGCACCGGAGCAACGGCACGATATTGATACATCATAACCTGTTATCATTAATGCTCGTGGTGTCTCACGAATGCGCCTACTGGCTGTATCGCTGCATGTCCTTATGAGAATCGATAGGACGAGCTAATTTTACCCGCTGCCCACTAATGTGTGCCATATGCGCGTGAGCACTCACGATTGGTTCATCTTGCGCCTACTCTCTTGTCAAGCATCACCGGACCAGAGAACGCTCAGTGGATGGGCACGCGACACGCAAAGGGGTCTGCACCTTCCGCACACGCCAAAAAAGCAGCGCCTCGGAGGCCACGTCACGGCCACCGCGAATATAATGCCCGAACGTCTTTGTAACTTGCATGCAGCAAACGTAGCGTAGAACATGCGTACATGTTTATCCGATAAAGCTGCTTGCATTACGAGACTTAACGGAAGCCAGGCAAGCTCAACTGCCATCTCAATTGACATGCGTCTCAAGAGAACAGCCAGTGCCTGCAAAAAGGCAGTGCGTCCCTAGCCCTAGCGGCTGCCCTTTTTTCTATTCGTACATAGCTGCTGCGTCTTGTCCGCAGGAGCGAGGGGGAGGGCGCTTTTCCAAGTGAGTGAGTGGTCGCCCTGCGCTTACTACCATCATTGTGTTTCTTACCGGGTCTTTCATACTGCTCGCTCCGTCTTCGTCAATCGATTGCCTCTATCCAGCCCGTCTCGGTCGGCCCGTCGTTCGTTCTCAACGCAGCCACCAAGTCCCTTTTATCTTTCGCTCTTTCGATCGATCATTTCATCTGCGCACCCACCCACCCACGTGCCACCAGTTACTGACTTTGATGGCCTTTGCGTCGTCCACGTCTTCGTCGACGTCCCACATCGCGACTCCGCACGCAGCCGCTATGCAACTGCAAGACTCGAGCGCGGCACTCGACGCCTCCGTCACGTCGCAGGCCGGCTACAACTACGACCCTGCAACGTACCACCAGTACGCCCAAGAGCGCTCGATGCACGACCAAGGCAGCCACAAATCCAACAGCTCCACTGCCAGTTCCTCGTCCAAAGCCACGACGTCGTCGGCCTCGCAGCCGAAAGAGCGTCTCAACGCTGACAAACTGCGGCCGAAACTTGAAGCCACGACGTCGCCCACGAGCGTGGCCAAGGTCCAGAACTCCCTCTCCGCTTCTGCTGCTTCCCGGGCACTGTCCACGCCCACGGTCCGCAATGAGGCACTCAAGTCGAACCGGCTCTGCACCATGCCAGGCTGCACGAAGCGCGTGCGGTCCAAGGGACTGTGTAAAGCCCACGGCGGGGGTCGACGCTGTATGGTGGACGGCTGTGAACGCAGCAGTCAGGGCCAGGGGCTCTGTATCCGCCATGGAGGCGGTAAACGCTGCACGCAGTCGGGCTGTACCAAGGCCTCGCAGTCCAACGGGCTCTGCAAAGCACATGGAGGAGGTCTACGCTGTCAAAGTGCCGGCTGCACCAAGAGTAGCCAAGGCGGCGGCTTCTGTCGCGCCCATGGAGGGGGTCAACGCTGTGAGAAGGAAGGCTGCAACAAGGGGGCGCAGCGTGGCGGCTTTTGTGCTGGCCACGGCGGCAGTCGCTTCTGCCAGCATCCGGACTGTACCAAGAACGACCGCGGAGGCGGTTTCTGTGCTGAACACGGCGGTGGCAAACGCTGTGATCACGCTGGCTGCAACAAGCCTGCGCGCAAGAAAGGCAAGTGCTCGTACCATGCCAATGCGACCAAGGGCAAGTTGTCCAAGGACCAGCTGGCCACGGCTGGAGTCGGTAGTGGCGTGTCGTTGCCGCAGCATATGATGGACATGCGACAGATCACGACACCGACGTTTGCCATGGGCGTGAAGGATCTACGCGACCCGCATGTGGCAGCAAGTCAAGTGGACGCCCAACGCGCGGCGTACGTGCAACAGCAACGGCTGGAGATGGACATGCGGTACAAGAGCTACGAAGGTGCAAATGCCGGTCAGTATCTGCAGATCCATGCGGACCAGCGGTCGTACGAGCCTATCAGTCTCCAGGCTGGTGGTGTGGCTCGTCATTACATGGCTGCAGACAATGGTGCTCTACCTCCAGTGTCTTCCGGCAGCATGTACAAGCCTTCGGGTGCGATGGAGCGCCAGACGTATGGGCCGCGTGGCACACAGGAGCAGATGAAGAATCCATACTCGCAGCACTGGGCCACGAAACCAGAATTGTCGCAGCACCACCCTGATGCACGGGTGGATTACTTTGATGTCAAGGAGCAGCAGCAGCCACCGCAGCAAGCGGGGCACCACCACCCGTACTCGACCCAGTCATCACAGTACCACCACCACCTTAGTGCAGCAGACTCAGCTGCTGCTGCAGCAGCTTATGGTCAGCAGCAGCAGCAACAACAGCCACCGCGTGCGTTCTACAGCCAGCAGCAGCCACCATCAGCCGCGCCCAGTGACCAGCCAGCATCACAGCAGCAGAACATGATGTACTACTCGGCAAACGGATACCCGCAGCACCAGATGCATAGCATGCAGACGCAGCAGCAGATGCAGATGTTATAAGCCCAGCAGTGCAAGCGCAGTCGCTGGATGAGTGTGCACCTTGTGCATTGCTCTCAAGCAACGTCGCTGACGATCGGAGTGCAAGCGCAAGAGACTCGTCGTCGTGCGAGCTGCGTGCACTGAGCTGTTATAGAGATAGAACCCACCTGCAATGGATTGGAGTTTCCTCGTGCTTGCGGGGAAGCGGCAGAGATATAGTTAATGCCGTCGGATAGGGATCGTCCCTTTCCTCTCGACCAGTTTTGACCAAACTGAAGGAAGGATCGCGAGCCAAAGCATTATTCCACATCAACCAACATACGTTTGTTTCCACATGCTCGCGCTTTAGCGCTTTGTTCGATTTCGTCATCCCGCCTGCTCCCATAGCCACTTCTCCGTGTACAGAATCGGCACCACCCGCCCTTCTCTTGCTTTTGTACCAACTCTGACGCCTCGAAAAGCGTTTCAACAATGACCGACACCTCCATGTTACACACAGACAAAGAGGATACCGTACACACATATTACTTTATACGTTCGTGCACTAATACTGGCTACGGGTCGAGATGCCGCGAGTTACTTGACTGGTTCTTATTAGCCTAGAAGCTCGTCAAGCTCGGCGACGTCACTACTATCTCGACAGCAGCTCAGTGTGTAGCCACGTACCAGTAAAACTGATGCGGGTAGATGCAGAGACCTGTGGCGAGCCGGTCTCCTGGCTATTGACTGGACCCACCCACACATTTTGCTCTTTACCATGTCATGTGACGATGACACTCACACGGAACAATGGAGCCGATGCCTCATTGGTCCGTTCGTGGGCTTGCAGCGGCCCCTTCACTTTCATCGTGTAGCCAATTTTGACTTCCTCATGTATTTCATTCATGAATGCATGAATGCACACACCGGTAGAACGATATCTCAAAGATGCACAAGCACAACTGAAGGGCTCGTCAACTCTGTGGATCTATGAGCTTACAAGTACTTTTTCAGAAAGGCTTTTTACATACTATAGACTTCGAGTTACTGTGCCGAACGGGCATCTTGCTGCTTGTTGGACCAAGTAGTAACAAATGTACGAGACGCAGATGAATTGCCATCAGAGCGACTGAGGACAGAAGCGTCTTTTTTTCAAGACCATTGGGATATCTATGCACCTGTCTTCGTGCAATCATCGCGGTTTGCTGCTACGCCTGTGACTCACGAAGCAGCGCCTGGAAACATGGGATCAATGTGGCGATACCTGTTCGCAGACCTTCGTCCAGCTTGGGAGGAACTGGATGAGACACGTGGGCAAAGTCGATCAGACGGATGTCGGCCGCGTAAGCTTCAGAGACAGACTTGTCCTCCTGTCTTAACTCTTCGCCGTTGTATAAGAAAAGGAAGGAACTGGCAATAAATTCCGTCGTTTGCTGCTCATCGAACCACGTCTTCAACTGATCAAGGCGTTGCAGGTACTGAAAGCACCAGCAAACAGGAAAAAAGATGACAATCGTCAGTTTTATCAGCACTCATAGGCAAGCGCGGCAGCATACTCATAGCTTACCGCTTCCAGCAGCTTCACTGTTTTCGTCTTGTCTTCCAGCGGGAAAAAGCGTCCAAGGGCCCGAGTAATCCCGTCCATCGACGTGATGCTTCTCCCAAAGTACTTGTCAAGCACGACATAATTGTTCTCTTCCAGATTATACACTTTAATGCCCTGAATACGAAGACCAGCCGTCTCTTGCAACGAAAACTTGGACTTCTCATGAGCGACTTTTTCGGCTGACGCGCCTTCCTCATACGACCGTGTACCCATCTTGATGTCCATGATGCAGGGCCACTGCCTGCCCCACGTCAAGTCCTCGAGCACCAAATACTCTGCACATTCAAACACAATGAGAACAGTCAGGTAAATGAAGATACACCGGCTTTAGTGTTCCCATCTCCTTCGTGCGTACTAGTACATGAATCCTCCTTCTTTCCGTCCCCAGCTTCAGGGATCACAGTTGATCCGTAATACATTGGCAAGAATCTTCTGAGAGCTCCGAATTCCGGCAACTCTTTCTCCGATCTGAACACGCGCTCGTAGAAGTCGCGCTCTCGTTCACCGCGCTGTTTGCTCTGATACGGCTTCAAGATTTCTCCATTGCGAGCTTTTAGACTTGTCTTGGCTGTGGTGTGGCCGCCCACTTGGTGCGCGAAGCTTGTCGCCATGAGACTCGATCGGATACTTTTGTCGACGCACTTTTGCGACCTCATATCATGTCCAAGATCATTATCGAGTTTTCGAAAAGCTACGCGCGACTTTTGACACAAATTAGTGACATAAGCTCAACATTGTTGTTAAAAGGTTGGATTTACCGCTTCTTTTAGTGCTCTCTTTCGCACAGTGCATCAACATAGCCTTAGGCTTGCTGCATACTATGTGAGTGCAGTTACAGTTTATCCATCCAATGCCGCAATCCCCCTTCCTAATCTGAGGGTCGTACGGCGTCCTTCTGTTCCATCCACACACACACACACACCTAGCAAATCCGCACTCCTGCCGAAGAATCACATCAACGTCCCTCACTAAAAGCTCGAGTCGCTAAACTGATGTATGTAGCTTAGTTTTGATCAATCACCTTGGCTGGCTACTGCAGCTTGCTTGCAACCGCGTCCACGTGAGGAACGGCCGACAGCACGCCATAGGCAGCTACCGAAGGCGTAGCTTTCAGTGCCTTTTGAGCCAGTTCCTGCAGCTTCGTAGCCGTGACGCTCTCGACAAACTCCAACGGCGACTTGGACACATGACCCGAAGTGGCCATGAAACCGATGCGACCCAAAGCACCCGCCTGGGTGCTGTACTGCTCCAACGCTTCAAGCGCCGCTGTAGTCTTAGCAGCAGCCAACTCTTCGTTACTAGCCGGAGTTGAAGCAGCTTTCTTGAACTCAGCAACAAACAAATCCACAAGCGCACCAGCCTCCGAGGGGGCGGCGTAGCCAGATAGACTCATCAGAGCGACATCACTGTAGCTTGACAGTAAAGCCGAGACCTTCTTGTTGTTCTTAACCCGCACACTCAACAGCGCACGTAGTACCTGTGACGCTCCAAAATCAGCAGACTCCCGACCCACAGTAGGAAGCGCCAGAGCAACGCGCGTGTACTGGGCCGCATGCTTAACACGATTCTCTCCACCCACGTACTTGCCTTTGGCACTCGAAACCTTGCTGCCCTTGTCCAGCGAGCCAAAGTACTGATTGGCCAAGTCCGTGAGTGTGATGTGAGCCACACCAGCTCCCACCAAAGCGACGTTCGACGTGTTCACGTACTTGTTAAAGTAACTCCAAAGCGCATCAGGCGTCAGCGCCTTGAGGTTGTCCACGGGAGCAAGCGGGCGACCGAGCGACACGTCGTCGTAGAACGCTGCAGCGTGCACGCCCTCGAGCAGCGACAGCGACAGGTCGTCCAGGATCTTGTCGTGTTCTGCCTGCACCAGTCTCTTCTGCTCGTCCACGTCATAGAGCGCAAACTTGGGGGCGAGCGTCGTCTCAGCCAAGATCTCGGCCGCTGCCTCCAGCTGGTCCGGCAATACACTCACACTGTAGCGCACAAAGTCACGGCCTGCGGTAGTGTGTACCACACCACCAATGGCTTCGAGATCGCGGTAAAGACGCAGATCGGAGCGCGTCTGCGTCGCCCGGAACGCCATTTTGGCAAACAGCTGCGACACGCCGGCCGTCTCGTCGCTTTCGTCACGGGTGCCGGTGTTCAGCTGCACGCCAATTGTCGCGACAGACGCAGCGCAGTCGTCGGAGCCCAGCGCGAGTCCTGACAAGGCCGTGGACGTCGTGAGTTTGGGACTGCCGATGGCTACAGGCTGCGACTTGGGCACGGCCGGGAACTCTTCACTCAGAGCAACGGTGGGCATGGCACTGGACTTGCTGAACAGCGAGCGCGTTGCGCGGGCTGCGAGTTTCGAGGACGACGAGGCGAGCATGGAGAAGAGGGGGTAGAGAGAGAGAGAGTCGTAGGAAGAGTAGAACGTAAGCTCGCTCTCGTCCGCTTCTTCGTGTGAGGGGGCGTCACTGAGGGCCGCACACGGTCTACGGAGTGTGATTGGTGGAAAATAAAGCCATTATTTTGCGCAAATGAGCGAGTGATCGTACTTTATGAGGAAGTGTAACCCCCCTCCCCACTCGCGGTCGCGACCTTTCGGCCTCTCTGCCTCGTCAAAGTGAAGCCATGAGACTATCACTCTTGCATTGCAAGCAACACAAGAGTGCGCATTCAAAAGGCAACGCACAAAGGAAACGAACGAAAAAAAAGAAAGAAAGATACAGGGGAAACCAAGGAACGACCAGGTGCAAAAATGGAGAATAAGCCCATGGTCGCGCGGTTCATGGTCTATAGAGTGGGCAGTTTCGTTGTCAAGGAGCGCGTGCTGTGCTTCGGCGAGTACTCATTCTCAACGCTGGACCGCGAGAACCAGCAGATGACCAACACGTGGCCGTACGAGGACGTCGATGGCGCGAACGCGCTGGAAGGAGAGACGGACTTTGTCATCCACACGCCGCGCCACCGTATCAAGAAGACTGTGTACCGCAGTCAGTTCCGCATGGACGTGCTCGTCTGTCTCTTGCGGCTGCGCAGTCACCACTACGCCAAGATGCCCAATTACTCGACGCCTGTTGGGCTTCAGACGCACATTTTCGAGGGTCGCAAGTGCTACTGGAGCGGGATGGAGTCCCCTTTCGTCGTGGAGGTCCGGCCCGATGGCATTTACCAGCGAGACACGGAAGGAGACGTGATGAGCTGCATTAGCTACACGAGTTTAGTCTCGATGGACGTGATTGGGGACGACCGCGAAGCGATTGTGCTGAACCACGCGGACAACTCGAGTCTTTTTTTCGTGCCGCGACGCACGGAGCTGGCACTCGCTATTGAACGAGTGATGAAGGCGTATGGGATGCAGATCAATAAATACGGCGAGAAAACCATGGAAATGGCGCTGAAAGACGGCGGGTTTGCAGCGACGACGATGAGGACTGCAGTGTCGTTCGAGTACCAAGTCTCGAAGGTCTCGACGTCGAAAGAATCGAGTGGCGGTGCTCCCAGGACGCTTTCGGTCTCGGAAATGTACGTTACCGAGTATACAGACGCCCACATGGTGATATCCTGTCGCCCTCTGACGCGGGTCTACAGTCTGATTATTTACCAAGACATGGTGCAAACGTTTCGAGTCGTCTACGTAGACGAGGTCAGTCGCACGTACAACTCCTATCAGCGTGAGAAAATTGTGTGCGAATTGCTAGCGTCTTGTCACGCGCTGGGGAACCTTCAAGTGGGTGTGGAGATGGCGGATATTCCAGAGTTCATGCGCATGATACCGCGTGAACTCATTCGAGAAGGAAGTAAGATCGCAAATGCAGTACCGAATGTGAACTTGACGGACCGAGAGCTTCGTGCCGTGCAAGCAAACATCTTGCAGTCGCTAGCGGTGCATGGCGGTCGGAAAACAGCACGCACGCAACGACAGCTTCCTCGAGGCCTAGACGAAGAGATGCATTCCTTGGCGGTGGAGTTTAATGTCAATACACCGACATATGGCGTGATTGCACAGCCCAGTAAGTCGTTTGAAAAGGTGTTGTACATCCTTGCTCGGGAGCTTCGTGATATCGTGGCTAGGCACGGTGCGAATCACGACTTCGTAATCACGTACCTGCAATCTCTTTATCGTTTGATGCTTGCACCTGCTGCCATCAACGAATTTATAAAGATCCTGACAGAGGTGCGTTGGTGCAGGCTAATGAACCGGCGGTGCTGCGATATCCAGCTTAGTTTCTTTTGTGTTTATGTGTCTTTCGTTTAGCGCGAAGAGGAGTATATCGGAACAATTTGCAAGATTTTGGACAGGAAGAACTCGGTTGCTACGTACTGGATATTCATGGTCCTGAGCCGGCTGATGGAATCGAAGGAGCACAAGTTGCAGTGTCGACAGCTTATGCTATCCAACCGTGTCTTTCTGACGACACTTCTTTCACTACTGGACGAGGATATTCGTGTGAGTCCCAGTAGTGCCGGCAGATATCGCTGGCAATTTACTTACACTGTAATGCTGTTTTTCGTGTTGTGTAGACAGGATTGTTTTTGTCGGATCTTCCTACGATGAAATTGTGTCAACTCATTCTTTTGTTGGTGGAGGACAATGACGAGAAGCAGCCGGAACTTGTGGAGACGCTACACCAGCATTTAGCGACAAAATACCGAATGCTGCTTCGGGTTCTGTTTAGCTTTCCGGGTTTGGCTACTGTGGAGGCCTGTGTGGGCATTTTAAGCAAAATGTCAAAAAGTGTATCGTGTCTGCAGCTTGGCAACGTGGGACTTCCAGTGCGTTCCAATGGTGGAAAGATTCAACAAGCGCTCAGTTTTGGCCCTGGTAGCCACCGGCAGGCTGTGGCTCCGCAGTCTAATCGTCCTCCAACATTTTCGTCTCGAAGAAACACGTACGCAGCAAATCGAAGCAACACATTCTCGTCGTCAGCGTCTTCTTCTGGTGGTTTGTCCGGCGCTCCGGCTAGCGTGTTGGTCGTTCAGAATCCCGCAGTGCTTTTGCGGCAATATCGACAGTTCTTCGAAGCAGCATGGGGCTCTTTGCAGACGAGGCTCGATCAGTACGACGATCCGAAGTGTTTGCGTCTCCGTTATCGATGCCGCAACACCTTTTTGCAGGAGCTCATGAGTTACTTAGCGGGTAACTTTGAGGAGTTTAAGCGCGTGTATAAGGTTGACTGCTATCAGTTCAGCGGGTTCATAGGCACCGCTGATGGGCAGCGAGAAAGGACGAGGTTTTATTTGACGCCCCGAGGTCTAATTTCTGTGCGAACTGCAAGTAGGCATACGCAAGAATTCGAGTACCGGTCAATTAAAGAGATCATCGAAGCGACGACAATTCTGGATGCGTTTATCCTTATAGTTAAGGGAAAGTTAAAGTTTATCTACTCGGACGAAAGTGTCAAGATCGTGGAAAAGATGAAGACATTAGCTGGTGTTGTCGGAATTCATCTTCGGGTAAGGACACAGGAGAAGCTTCCAAAACCGCCAGTGGAAAAGCCGCTAGACTTATCCAAGTTCCAGTCGAACGATCTATTCGATGTTCAGAGGCTGACTGGTCGCCTTGGATCCACAAACTTACGAAAGAGAAAAGTGTGCTTCGTGGACGGAACTATTGAAGAGTTCACGAACTGTTCGAAGAAAGTGTACGACCTGAAGATGTTACGGCGCGTGGTGGTTCCTGGGTCGGGAGGTGATGATGCACAAGCTGTGGTTGTGTTGGAGTTTTTGGATTGCAGTCGTGTTACTTATGTGCCATACGATACCGAAAAGTTTCTGGCCGCTGTGTACGATGGGTATCGCTGCGTTGACAATTATAACGTATCGCTAAGTCGGGAATTTTCTAGCTTGAACCCTAGAATGTCTACGAGAATGTTGTTGCGCGACGAGCATGAGCGATTCCTTTACTGCAACCATGATGGACTCTATATTCCAGCACACGCGACACTGGAAAAGGAGTTTGAGATGATGAATGGTGAAGGAGTTAGCATCGCATCTGCGACGAACAGAGTCGCATTTGCACTCGAAAACTTGAATATGAATGTTGAAACGTGTGATTTCACGAAACAATTTATGCGAGGACGGTTGGAGAAGCTATCGTTCAGCCATCTGCTGGGGGGGATTAATAACATGGTAAGTAGAACTGAATTGTGCTATGCTATGCGTGAGCTAACGCACAATTGTCTGTTTCTTTTTGGAATAGCTCGAGTATTCTTGCAAGCCACCTATTCGGACAAATGATATCTGTGTAATTCTGGAAGCCTTCTGTCGCATCAATGACGGCTGTTTTCGTATTTCGATGGAGCAGTCAAACGGAGGTGCGATGGTTGTTGTTCCAGCGCTGGCTCGAATCTTGGTTTCTGGTGACCCAGTGGCAACAGTGTGGGCACTGGATTCACTACATTCGCTAGTCACTTACAAATCGCGATCAAACGGACATCAGGCGGCTGAAAAAGCTATTCGGAGTCAGGTGTTTGATGACAAGAAGCTTATTTTGCTGTTGGCTGATCTACTGGATCAACGTAATCCAAGCTCTACTTTGGCGATGCTGGAACTTGTCTTGGATGTGCTAGTCGTTTCTCGTCACAGTACCGATACTGTTCACTTTGATGCCATTGTTAAAGCATTGGGAGGAAAGTACTTACTGTTGCTAGAGCTAGCGTCTCAAACCTCGAATGCGGGATTAGCTGCAGCTGTCATTTGCCTCTTGAAAGTGCTTGTTGACCACGGGCATCACAAGATTCGACGACGCATTTGTGACGTTGCCCTGGAATCAGGGCTCACTGTGAAGCATTTGTACAAGGCATTTTTTCATCCTGCCGATAACGCAAGGGAGACATACCAGTACATTACAAGCATTTGGGTGACACATCATAAAGCTTCTCATGAGATGTTCGCGAGGATTCTTCCTCATGGATTTATTCGAATGGTTTCCGACCCG
Source organism: Hyaloperonospora arabidopsidis Emoy2 (assembly GCA_000173235.2). NCBI lineage: Eukaryota > Oomycota > Peronosporomycetes > Peronosporales > Peronosporaceae > Hyaloperonospora > Hyaloperonospora arabidopsidis. The sequence goes on from JH598070.1 coordinate 293,549, forward strand.
ATGGTTCGTAAACTGCTAAAGAAGCAGCGAGCACGTAAAACTGAGTCCGTGCGCATGAGGAGCAAGCGTCAGCTTTTGGACCAGGTTGATGGATCTGAGTGGTTTATTCGTCGCATGCAGCTCCAAATCGGAACGCTTTTTGATAGTGAGTTTAGGTCTGAAAGTCGAGGAAAAGAAGACTCGTCGCACATGAATTATTCCGGTGAATCATCTACCGATATAGCCCTGTTATCGAGTATGGTCTGTAAAGATTTCTTGCTGCCTGACTTGATCTGGAACGAACAAACACGCGCTGAATTGGAAACTGCACTCAAGTTGGCGATTGAAGAATTTGATCAGCATAAACTGGATCAAGCAGCTGCGATATCATTACTTATCTCCCGAAAAGGATGTAGCGAGATTAAGTGGAACCACGCCCAATTCTCTGTGGTATACAACAGCATTACCCAGGAGCTCCAAGTCAACCGCTTCTATCCTCGTGTTATCATGAAACGGATAAACGATGGATCATTGAAACTTGCTGAAGTAGCCAATACTGCCCGTGCAATGGAAGCTGGAACGCACGCAGGAAATCTTACGAAGTCGAGCAGCCTTTTTTTTGCAAGCGTGGGCATTGCCAAAAAACCAGCAAAGTTTTTCAATGAGGTCTATCAATGCTGGCTGGAGCACTTGCATTTGAACAATATTCCTCTATCAGGAACAAGTGATTGGTCTGCAAGCGGAAGCAACGGATTTTCACGGCACGTCGGAGCACTCGGGAGCGAGCAGCATGGTCATTCCCTGTTAAAAATCCTGATCGAGTTAGCACGTGTGTTCCCAGAAACTCGGTCAGTTACGAAACACAGAGCACGCTTTCTTACTGAGCTGCTACGTAATTCGTATTTGGTGAGCGAAATACAAGACATCGTGGAGTTGATGTCTTGCGTCAGCTTGTCTAGTGGAGCAAGTGTAACTCTGTGCACAAATAGCCACATCCAAGTGCTGCTGCATATGTCGATGCTATTGCACAAGTTTCCAACAGAGCCGCTTAAAAGCGACACGAATAGTGGTCAAGGAGACATTCCAATGATGGACTCAATGACAACGTCCGAGTATAATGAAAGCTCTTCTATGCCGATAGCAGAGCTTTCGTTTTACAATGATTCACGATTTGCTTTGAAATGGAGCATAAAATGTAAAAATGCCGGAAAAACTGATGAAGGAAGTGTGATTAACGGACCGTATTCAGCAAACGAGCTGAAGGAATTTATAGACGCTGATTCCCTTATCCGAAACCGGCAATTTGACGCGTTTAACGTATGCTGCTGCTCTGTGCATGAATGTGAACATACTGTTGGTGCTGAACATACTTGGAAGTCGATATTTGAGTACCCAGAATTGCGATGGATGGAGCTCACTGATGAGCCTATTGACACAAATTGCGCTGCGTTCGCGCTAAAAGCGCTACGAAACTTCATGGTCAAAGACCAAGGCACAGGTCCGTCTGAAAATGCAATATTGTGGCCACCTCCGTTGGTGAACACGATAATGGACAATACGTCGTCGTTAGCTTGTATAGTTCAGCTTCTTCTGGTGAATATCTCCAGTGTACGGAGATATGTCTGTGAGATGCTTATGTCGCTCAACGAAGTGAAATTACAAGAGATGTACAAGTATGG
>JH598070.1:296447-344023 GCA_000173235.2 Hyaloperonospora arabidopsidis Emoy2
TCAGCTGAGAGTACATCAGGAATTGACACGGCACAGGAAGGTACGACGGTGTTAGAAAAGCAAGAACTTGACATGTTGGAGAGCGCCTTTGGAGCACTTCGGTCGCTAGCTTTGGGGCCGGAAGGCAATAGCAGATCTGCAGGGCTTGATGCGTTAGCAAATCTCCTGCCGATGGACTTCTTAAACTGTCTTGAAAAGCCAAACGGACACGACTTTTGCACCACTCTGCTGTCGAATATTCGTGAACCAACCTGTATCTGGAATGAAAGTACGCGAGCCGAACTCTCTGAGCTCACAGAAGAGTTTTGTACCAATTCCAGTGATGACATGTTATCGTTTTTAGAGATCGCCTCCAACCACATGTACGACTGCTTGAGCACGGAGCCTTTCGTTGGAGGAATCTATTTGCTTATCTTGCTGGAAAAATCAGAGGTGAATCCGACAGCAATCAATGAAGATACATTGTATCCGACTACAGCTGTTGATTTCGTAGAATCTCTACTCCTATTCTTGAATGAAAACGGAGATCCCAAGCTCGGCATTTATTCCGACACGCTTCCAGCGTTGGATTGCTTAAGTCTTCTTTGCGACTTGCCAGCATTCCGGCCTGCCATTGTGGAGTGCTTAGAGCAACATGTTGATGATGTGGATCCGGTGAATGCCTCAGTTTCGGTTGCCACGTTAGGCAGATACTTGCTTCCCTTTGACGGCGGTGTAAAATCGAAAGCAGTTTCGATTTCGTCTCGTCGATCGCTGTCGACGTATGGATTCGATGCCAAAAATGGGTATGATCTTACCACTGCTGCAATGGAAACCGATTTTGGAAATGTGGATTATCTTGCTCGCCAAGAGCTTGCGCTGCTTGTTTTGAACAAAATTTGTGGGTTCGGTTGCAATCTGGAACGGATGCTGGCGCCTTTCTGCCAGTTCACGTGGTGTCTTCAGGTGATAACGGATCATCTCGATTATGAACAAGCGTTCTATGCGCTGTCCTGCTTGGCTGAGCTATGTGACACATGCCTCGCAATTGCTGAGTACATAGAAATGAGCGGGCTGTGGGTCGAGGTATTGGGCATCGCACTTCAATCCAGACAGCATGTTCTGCATGAGCACTTCCTTCGAGCTGAAGCTCTACGGGAACCTGCGTTTGAAGTTTTGTACGCACTACTGATGAAAGACGTTCCTTTGCGAGAGAAAATGTACCGCGCGCTTTGCCGTTTTCTTCCTTATCCAATCGTGTACCAAATTCACTTGGACCCGAACAAAGCGACTCGATTCTTCGACGACAACCACGAGAAGAGTGACTTGATTTGGAACTCTCATAGGCGAACCGAAGTGCGTAAGAAGCTCGACGCAATTATCTGCCGAAATCGAGTGGAGCGGTCTATAGCAAAGAGGGACTCCGTTTTACTCGACGACGAGACTGACTTTATCCCACTCCCTCAAAATTTTGTGGCAGGACTCTACATCGATCGGTTTTTGTCTCGACCGGACCCGGACAAACTGACGAACCCGGCATATAATTTGGAGTTGCTTTTCCAGGTATGGAGAACTCAACTGGATAAACTCATGGGCTTTGATCTGCAAAATCCGCCCGATGACCTTCAGTCGATTGTTGATGAAATTGACCGGTACACGATAGCGATAACGCATATTTTGCGGGCATCACTTGATATTGATGAGAACGTCGCTAACGACAGCATACCCGAGCAAATCGTGAAGCTTTTACGCCACTGCAATCAGCATTTGATCACAAGCTTTCCGTATCGCTGCATTTTGCGAGTCGCTCGGCGCTTGGTGCAGTTTCCTGAAATTACTTCGAAAGAATTTGTTGAACTGCTGATTTGTCGAATTACGTTGAAACATCCGGACATTCCAAACATACTTAAAGTGCTTCGACGTGTGTTGGAAGCACGCAATACGGCGTTGACAGATTGCGAGACAAAGGAGGATCCCGATTATTGGTTGAAAGACCTTAAATACTATCCTCAGATGCTGGCCTTCCTGGAAGGGCTGGTGGAGAACAAGGAGGAGATCGAAACCTCTCTCTTATCAAACGCAAATCGTGTGCTACGCATCATTCACGCTGAAGAGCCAAAGGAAACCCATGCCAAGCAGTTTTCGCGTAGCTTAATGGGTCGCTGGCACAATTTTACGCTGGAGAGCAGAACGTCGACGCTCCGTAACACAAGTATAACTCGGCAAGTTGAAACAAAGCCACCAGCACACGCGAGTGTAGTGAACGCAAAATCGGTCAATCCAGACGCGTTGAGTGCGTTAAGTTTCAACGTGGATGAAGCAAGCGAGCGATTATCCGAGATTGCCAGTACTCGGAGCTTTGATGTGGATGGAGAGAGAGAGCCGTCCATCCGTGTCGATATTAAAGGCACTCCTGATGACCGTGAAATTGACATAGATGGCACCTTTATCCAGACTCCTCCGAAGAGCATTAACTATACTGGCGGCGCAGTTGAGGTAGGAGACGCGACTGTTGCACCTCGCAGCTTTCAGTACAAGGGCGAATATGCGCGTAATTCACCATTGCCATCTCCAACGTCACTCCGCTACTCGACGCTAGGAGCCCGATATGAACCGATCGACTCCCAATATCACTCGAGGAAGGCAGCTGAATACGATGAGCACGAAGATGACGAGGACATCTTTGCTACGCGTCTCCGCCGTGGAAGCGTCCCATCAAAGGTAGAGAACGTCATCGTAATGGGGATAAACAGGCTGACTATTGATACTGCAGGCGGCGGCGGTATCCCCATGAGCAGCATCAACGTGAGCACATATGACTCACAAGCGCCTGCAACCCATCGACAGTCACGAGCGCCAAGTGGAGTCCCATCGGAAGCGACGGGAAGCATGAGTACCGATCGGCGCTATTCGTTGCTGGACTCCTGGAAACCGCCAAGCTCAGTGGCGCCCAGCTCTTCGCTCACGTCCCTCACAATATCTCGACGAGGACGCCGAGCTGCTGCCGTCTATAGCCGATGCAAGTCAAAAGGCAAAAAGAAATGGTTTAACCGTTAGATAGATAGATAGTCTAAATAGCTTACATTTTAATCCAAAGGATGCTAATAGGCAAGTTGAAGTTGAAGGTGAAGTTTACCATCACTTTGCAATTCAACGCTTCGAACCACGCTCAAAATGAGTTGGCAGCAGAGTGCAGTACGGCTGAGCAACTTTGGTCCAAGCGAAAGCGCCTGCGATCCTTCTCATCACAACAATGAAGACAGCAGTATCCTTCGGTACATCAAGAAGCTGACGACGCACCAGACAAACGCAAAGCAGCAGCGCATCGATCGATATCTTCAACATGTGAAGCACGCGCAGCCAGACGAGGACTTTTCTGTAGCTGCTTTAAAGCCAGCTCGATTTGTGTCGGCAACTGGACCGACATGCGACCAGCTGGCAAACGGGGCATCTGCGTCATTGCGTACCAAAAGACTACGGGAAGAAAACAGCAGCTCCAATCAAGCAGAAGTGGCGGAGTTTCTAAAATTGAGCAACCCTCGGTCGCAGTCCAAGCGGCCACACAAATGTAATGATCAAGGAATTCAGGAGCAAGTGAAGCCAAAACGAGCACAAGTTAAGGAGCAGACCACGATCAGTGGAGCTTTAGATAGATTTCGGTTTCACGATGCTGCCTTATCAGAGAAAACGGTACCGACACATGGGGCTGAAGAATGTGCTAGAGACGTGACGACTCCACTTGTTACGGCTTCTAACGGGAAACAGCAACGTCAACCGACGCAGCTTCAACGTTCGATGCTTATGCCACAATATATGGACTCTGGGTTCAATAGTCGCGCCGACTCGACGCGCTATCCTATTCAGGTTTGGCTCTGTAGAAAATACGTCGATACTTGCGTGCATGCGATAAAGTGTTGTTATCATGGTCGTTGTAGTTGCAAGAGCCACATTTGGTTAAGGCGTACCCAGCAAAGGATCCATTTCCAGATCTGAGCCGCAGCTTGCTTCAGTCCACCTGCAATACGGCGCAAGAAGAAATTACTAAGGACGACGTTGGAGATGACATCTGTCATCCCGAAGTCTTCGTCCGGACTTATGACCCTCTCAACCGCATCATGGAGTCGGTTTTCTTTTAATTCTAAAAAAGTGGTAGCGGTAGCTATTTCTAAAGACATTTAATCAGTAGCAACATTAATCTTTTTGAGAGGGTCTACGTACCCCCATTTCTACAGAGGTCCCCCTCATATAGGTTCCTAATTTAGCACAAGGACCGCCCCCCCTATTACAGCCCTTATAGATTAGTCTTTAATATGAAATAAATTAGGGAAAATAAAAAATATCCCATTTAATCACAGAAATAAAAAAGTACCCTAGATAATTAGAAAATAAAAAATAATGCCCCACGTCCTAGTATACTCAAGTTAAAGTGGTACACATAAAAATTTATATCTCAGTCATATCTGAATTCCCATTGTATAGCTGTGCTCGACCCCCGCCCTGTAGGGGGAGCCGCGGAGGGGGTTCCACCGCTGGCGTGCTGCGCTCCCAGCCACCAGTTGTGGGCGCGGAAGGCACAGGAATGATGTAAGTGCATCTTTGTATCGTCAGCCGCAGCCGTGTACGTAGACAATCGGTGCTGATATTATTGATAATATTATTTTTGATATTGTTTTGTTATTGTCATTATTGTTTTCTAATGTTATAATTGGTACTATTGTTATTTTGCTTCAGTTGTTCATGTCGTTGTTGCTGCTACCGCTGCCGCTGTAGCCGTTGTTGCTGTAAGTTTTTATGATGTTCCTGTTGCTTCTGTTACTGCTGCTGCTGGTGGTGGTGGTGCCGATGTCATTGTTATTATTGCTATCGTTACTGCTGTGGCTGTTGTTGGTGCTGGTGAAGCTGCTGTTTTTGCTGTTGCTGCTACTGCTTCTTTTGCTACCGCTGCTCTTGCTACTGCTGTTAGTGTTCTTGGTGTTACTACTGTTTTGTGGTGTTTTTGTTGGTACTACAGTCTGCTGTTATAGTTGCGGGATAGGAACTCGCTTCCTACTCGTACGGTGTAGTCACTTTAGCATATTTAACCATTAAATAGACTATGATGAATCCATTCTATCTGTTTGACTCTCATTTACTAATTCAAAGGCTTTACCAGTGCTCGAGCGACATTTCAGTGCCGTTGCAGGGATTTATTAGTGCTGTTAGTTGCGAGCCCGAAGGGTGAAGCTATCAGTGACTGTGCGTAAGGTTGTATGCCGAACTTTTAAATCGTACTTATCTGTGTGTGTGTCTGACTGTCTGTCTGTCTGTAAATAACGCGGCTAGGTGTACCTCATACGTACTAAGTACGATCTAGCATGTCCTGCCTCAGGTATATAGGCACATCCAAAGTCACTCTTTGGCTAGGTCACTATTGTGGTGTACGCTTGTGATTGGCTTATAATCGATTTGAGGTGAATATGATCACAAAAGTAAGCTAAGGCTGATCGCGTTGCTTGAGTATAGTACTGTAGTACTGGGTTAATATAGACATTGAGAGCATCATACTCATTCTTCAGTGACTGCTGTTGTATAGTGTTTTACATTTTGATTCAGTTCTCCGAACTGGATTACTTGTATCAATGGGCGAGCTCCAGAGCGCGCTCCCCTATCTTAGTCTTAAACTCCAAGGACAGCACGCTGGACGTGGAGAGTTCAAGAGGTAAAGCAAGCCAGACGTATCAGCATATTGCGTGTGATTGGTGTTTATAATTGGTATAGCCCTTCATAGAAGCACCATGACGGTTTATGTGTACCACTTAACTTGAGTATACAAGGACGTGGAGCATTTTTTATTTTCGTGATTAAATGAAGCATTATTTTTTTATTTTCCAATTATCTAGGGCATTATTTTTATTTTCTAATTATCTGGGGCATTTTTTATTTTCCCAATAAATTATTCTGCGAATATAAAATGAGACTTTATACAAGGCTAAGATAGGATGGCAAGCTCTGGAGCTCGCCCTTTGATATAAGTAATCCAGTTCGGAGAACTGAATCAAGTTGCAAAACACTATACAACAGCAGTCACTGAAGAAGGAGTATGATGCTGTAAATGTCTGTATTAAACCAGTACAGTATATTTGGGCAGCGCGATCGGCCTTTAGCTATAACCAGCATTTGCTTATGTGATCATATTCACCTTTGATCGATTTTAAGCCAACCACGTTCGTGCTCCAAAATAGTGACCTAGTCAAAGAGTGACCTCGTTATACCTATACCTATGAGGGGGACAGGCTAGATCGCACTTAGAACGTGTAAGGTACACCTAACCGCGTTATTTACAGACACACACACAGACACACAGACAGTCAGACACACACACAGATAAGTACGATTTAAAAGTTCGGCATTCAACGCCCACAGTCACTAATAGCTTCACCCTTCGGGCTCGCAATCAGTACTTTGAAAAGTATCTACCATCTATCCGTATATAGTTTATGGGCGATCATAAATATACATAGTATTCATTCTGGATTCGATTCAGCATATACATGCTGCTACTTAGTCGAAAGGCTATTCCTAGATCTAAATATAATGTAAATGTTCGGTTTGTGCAGCTTTATAAATACTTAACGAGAACGATCCTTGAAGCTTAGCATTTTAGCTGATCGAAAAGTATTGCTTAAAAATAATAGTACACGCGAACATTCCGAGAAGACCAAAAAAAATCATAATTTTGGTCTTCTTCGTATTTCTTAAACAAAATAATACACGCGTACATTCCGAGAAGAACAACATTATGATCTTTTTCTTTCAGTTTAGTGCACTATTTCGTCCTAATATTTGTATGCTTAGAAGGTTGGTTAGCAATTCTTCACGCATGCAAATCATACCCTACTACCCCCATGTCCTTGGAAATTGAAGTTGTGGCACCCGAAAAAATGTATTAATATGGCGATGTTATCCTTTAGACAGAGACGTTAAACAACACACTCATACACTTGCTGCTCAACAAAGTGAACATTCCTGCGCTTTGATGGTACTGCAGTCATCTGTTGAAAGTCGTCACGTGCCAGGATCCTTCCAGCAACGTCAGTAACCTTCTTCTTCTTTCCTTTTCTTCTTCTCCCTCTCTGGAGAGGCCTCTTAGCAACGTAAATAGTCTCAGTCTTCTTCCTCTTTCCTTTTCCCGTCTTCTCCTTAACTGGAAGTGTAGCAACTTTGATAAGATTGTTGGACGGTGGAGAAGACATTTCTCTCTCTCTGAGCTGCTCATCCTGCCCCACCATTTTGAACAATTCAACTCTCTCCATCATTTGCGGTTAAGATAGAGGCAAGAGACCAGTTGTCTTAAAGCCGCAGTTGTATTTCGTCCACAGATCGCTTGTTTCCATGCGTCACTTCCAATATGAATTGCCGTCCGCTTGTCGATCGAATGGGAGCTTAAATATAGACAACAACGTATGTAAATCTGATGCCTATGTTGCTAAGAAGAGACTATCCTGTTTTTCATCATGTAGTGGCGAACCAGCATGCGGATCTTCTCCTTGTAGGTATAGAATACGGCATCATCCAGTGGCTGTATCAAGTGTATTGCGTTCGCAGATAGGAACACAAAGAGAATACCGAGTCGCTCTCCGAGGGCAACCAGCTCGACAGATAAATAAGCCAAACAAATGTCGAATAGAAGCAAAAGAGGACGAGTCGCTAGTTTCGGTACAGAGTTAGAGAACACCTCTACCCAGCGTGAAAAATTATCAGTTGATAAAAGCACTGGATGTGCAGGTAGCCCAGTGCAGATGACTGAGCAATCAGCCATCAGGTCGCGGCTCACACGATCACCAAAATGGATAACGAATGGAGAAGAGACGCAACCGAAGCACCGTCGTATGCAAAGATAGTGAGATGGAAGCTGATCAAAGTGGACCGGGACCACACATTCCGCGAGCCACGAAGGTCGACCACCCTGGTGCTTTGTCAGTGCGTAAGAAAGCTTGTTTCGTCCATGTTGAAGATGCGGTTTGCATCGAGATGATACTCAATAACGATCTTTGCCATCGTATAAACGTGTAAGCTGGTACTGACTTCAGTGCACGCGCTCCTTGTTCTAGATATTTTCTGCGCCTGCCTGTTGGTCAGCTCAGTGTGGCGTTGTATAAAGCGGTGGCATTACTCGTAAGTCAGGGCACAGACAACTCCGTAAAGACGTAAAGATATATAACTTTCTCCAGAGAGGATGCCGCTACACATAGCTGGGGAGCTGTTGAGCTGCATCCCGACTATCCATTCGACGAGATGTCTCTCGCCGTCTTCAGTTAGGATTGGAGTAGGGCCACGTCGCACAGAGGTGAACAGAAGACTACTTTGCTGGATTCCTACATAATTGTAAAGATTGCGCAATGGGACACGTGTCTAAGATAATACGACGGTAGCAGGAGTGACGTTGGGCACCCGCTGAACAGCGTCGTCGAGATCTGCATCAGATTATTGTCGGCGGTGTGTCATCTTGTTTTTGCGATGTACGCCCAGGGCAAGTGAAAGTCAGCTGCGCTTTGGACGGTCTACATACATTCTTTAAGGGTCATAAATAATTGAAGGGTGAGAGTCATAATGCACAAATAAGAGTACGTTTGGACGCACAACATTCGAATATTGCGATATTCCTTTTTCGCAATATCGCGATATTCTGTTATTGAAATATGGGCGATGTAGTGTGCTTTTTGGACAGCCCCCCCTACATGTAGCTAAAACACCCCCATTCCCCCTCGAGAATGCCCCCAACACTTCCTCCAACTCTACCCTAACACTCCCTCCAACAGTACCTAAAAAATACCTCCGAATATCACTGCCTCCCACACACTATCTCTATGCCCTCTCGCCTAGAAACAGAGAAATCCAGGGAAGCTTGGAAGGTAGACCAGGACTCCTTTCTCCTTGCTGAGCTCTTCGCCTGTAAGGAGGACGGGCTCGACGCGGACGGTAGCCCTTTCAAAACGGCTGCATGGAAATGTGTGGAAATGCACTTCAATGCATTCTTCGATGTAACCTACACTCCCCAGCAGCTAAATAGTCGGTATGATGTTGTAAGTACACTTCCTTTCAAAGTGTGGCAGCGTTATTTCCAAAAAGCGTATAACTCAACAAAACGTTTGTAGCTGCGTGACCACTTTATGCTGTGGCAGAGTATCAAGGACAACAGCGGCTTTGTTTTCGATGAGGACCTTGGGGTCCCTACCTCCCCTGACCATGTCTGGGACGATCTCATCAAGGGCTTGCAGAATAAGGACGCTCGTGCGCAAGCAAAGCAGTTCCGCCACACCCCGCTCGCTAACCTAGAGGAAAGCGAGAGCCTGTTCCAAGGCAACTTCGCAACAGGAAGCTATGCGAGGAGCGGGAGTCACCTACCGAACGCTTCTGAACCCGCTAGTGTCACTCGTAGTCCCGGTCCAGACGAGCTGGATGACGGAAGTCTGTCGCAGCCCCCACTGCGTCGCGAGCACGAGCGCGCGGAAACGCATCTCCGCTCTCGGAACAATGAGACCTACTCAGTCTCCCGCCGCCGCGCAATGCCTGCGCGTCTCGAGGATTATCATCCCAGGAATAAGGTGCATTTGCCCTCTCCGCCGCGTCACCGCAAGCGTTCCCGGACTAATGGTGCAGTTTTGCTAGCGGATGCACTGGATCGTGTCATAGCCGTAATGAGTACATCGCCGGCCCCGTCAGTGCAGTTGCCGGAGGTGTAGCAGGCTAAGAAAATCCTTGTTGCCATGAAAAAGTCTGGGTACCACGAGACATCGGAGCTCGTCACCCTTGCGAACAAGCTAATCGAAAACGAGAAGTTAGCAGATGCGTTCCTTGCATACGATGAGGATTGCCCTAAACTTTGGGCGGATAGTTCATTAAATAGAGATTGATTCAAGACAGCTCAAACAGGAACATTTGCAGCAACTCCCTCGTCTTCTACCCGTGTCGCGATCGGCGCACATAGTCCTCCAACATCCTCTTTGCTATCTCGTCCCATCGGATAGCAGCGCGATTCGGCTCACTTTCTGAAAATTGGCCATCCAATGCAGATGTTGTGATAACGGCCGCAGCATCCTGCTGAAACTCAGTAAGCTCTTCGGGGGGTCAAGTGGGACAATCCATCACCACAGCCGATAAAATTGTGCAAAAAGCACAGAGCCATGACGAGATTGATCTGCGTCTGGAAAGCGTACGGGGGCGCCGTTTTCAAAATCAGAAAGCGCTTTTCAGGACGCCGAATATTCGATCGATTACGTTCCTTAGTGACGCGTGTCGCAGACTAAAACGCTCCTTAGAATTTTGCGGCCTGTTAGTACAATAGCAGGTCAGTGGGTCACTGGAGAGAGCTTGTCGATATGGCTTGAATTTACCTTTGCTGGACACGGTCCCATACACTCAATGGTATCGCACTCAACGGTATGGGGCCAGGACCCTGCTGTCGTCCCCGTAGCCGGCATCCCCCAGAAAATACTTGTTGCGGGAAACGCGGAACCCTCGCTTGAGAGCGTCAGCAAGTACGCGGCCGTCGTGCGCTGAGCCCTCCCAGGCCGGCGAGGATGTACTGGAATGAAAACCCAAAGCCACAGGCCGCGAAGACGTTCTGTGACAGGGTGTGCTTGCTTTTTCAAAAGTGGCCATGTTCTGCAGCGGGGACGGGCACTGGGATGTAGTTGACATCAATGGCCGTGCCACAGTCCTTGAAGTTTGTGTAGAACTGGTGGTAGGAACGAATTTCCGCTTGAACGGCGCCTCCATTCGGTAATTGCACGAACTCATCGTACAGGCTGACAAAAACATTCACCAAGTGGAAATACGCGCTAATGGTCCCCCCGGAGTGCTGGAAAGCGCTCCTGTGCAGCAAGGTTGCTTTGTGCCTGCTCAACAATAAACAGGAAGATCATGAGCTGTTTCTCAACTTCAAAGCCACTTGTATCCTTGAGGAGACCGCGCCGGCGGCACAGAGAGCTGAGCTCTTCAAACTTGTCGATTTCCATGGGCACTTGCTCAAGAAAGCCCAGTTTGATAGCCAGTGACAAGCTCTTCTACCCAGGAAGCGAAAGTGAGAACGGACGTACGGCAAGAGTTTTCTCGAGGTACTTGCTCGCGTAGTCTGCGACACAGCGACGGCGGCACGGTAAAGGTGGTCGCGTGGTTTCATGGCGAGTGTGAGGCGTCAAACTATACAGCTTCTAAGGTTGTGAAATATATGGGTGGGAGCAGTATATATAGCTGCCACACAAATATCGCGATATTCGATATTGCAATATTGTGCAGTGTATCCAAAAAAATGCATTATTGTGAAAATATTGTGATATCGGGAATATCGTAATATTTACTGGAATATCGCAATATCGGAAGTGTGTTCAAAACGCACTCTAATATTTTATTTGATCAAAACCCTTAACTCTCATCTTGTTTGTAGTGTTGGACAAAATTTTTGAGTACACTAAACCCGTCGTGTGCATCTAAAGTTTACGTTAGTCTACAATAGATGAAAGACATATTGGAAAGAGGAAGGTTGCTGGGCACTTGATGGCAAAATGCAAAGTGAATATATTTAGGTCCTTAGTTCACAAACTCCTGTTGTTACTCTAAGCCTACTGGATTCTGCCTATACGTTAGTAATCGCCACATCGCGCATTACTAATCATCTAGTCGCGCATTACTAATCGTCTAGTCGCGCATTACTAATCGTCTAGTCGCACATTACTAATCGTCTAGTCGCACATTACTGATCGTCTGGATGTACGTTTCTAAACATAAATCGTACCAAAAGTGGGGGACGTCACTATCTGGCAGAACAGTGCTAGAGAACCCCAAACACCAAGCCCCGAAGGCTCAACTTCCGCATTGGGTATCGAACGCGTGACCTCTGGCTTGGTGCTGCCACACAAACCACTTGAGCTACGTGCATCGTACCAAATCTGGTCGCCAAGGCGTTTCTATAACAAAAAGACCGGCATCATACCATCCGCACGATCGTATCTTGCAAGATGCTAAAATGTTTAAAAGAATGCGCTTTTGCCCACAAACTGAACGCCAATCATCGAAAATACGCCCACGCCCACTTGTGCCTTTCTCACATAGTCTGATATATCGTATAAAGAGATGTAGAATGCCCGTCTCTTAGCGCTACCCACTTAGAGAGCTTTCTAAGCTGAGTGTAATAGCTTAGTAAGGCTTAATGAGAGCAGCTATGACTGCGCAGCTATTTAGTGTGTCTGAATCGTGGATTCTAAAGTGTTCGAATGTTTTAGCCCAAACTACATGTGGGTGATGCGGAAGAGGGCTACACGGACGCTATAGGCGCATGAGGGGACCATCCATCCATAATAAATGTTACAATGCTGATTATACTATTTGTTGTTCAAAAGTGTATAATTGTAGTAGAATCGTATATAAATATGTACTTAGCAAGCTTAATTTAATATATCAGGCGCATATAAATAGAGTTTTAGAAATCTTTGGTAGTCATAAAAGCTAGACCCGAAATTGTTTCATCTAGCCAAGTAGACCTGGTTATCGGCAGGGGCGAACGCAGCGTAGGTATTCCATGACGCGGCATGCTGAGATGTGTTGCGGCTGTGATATTTCTGCGGAGCGATGGCTTGCGGTTGTACTGGATTTCGACGCGAGACTTGCGCTTGCGCCCTAATATGTTCCGACTTGGACCGTAAAACGTCCTTTGAAGACGCAGAAGAGGCAGTTGATGATCTGCGCGCCACCATTCTCGGATGGCGTACGGATCGTCCGCTGCCTCTTACCAGCTCTGCGCCGTATTACAGAGCATGCTGCGCCTGGAACGGCGTCCGTACCTTCAACTTCGGCGCCATTTGATGTGACGCAGCCCTGATATGCCAAACCATTTAGACACCCGTAATTTATGGACTCTGGCCCGCTTAGTTTATGGAGATTGGGTGCTATCTATAGACACCCCATAAAATTTTGAGGTTTAATTTAAGGACGATTCCGGAGCTTGCGCTTTGATATAAGTAATCCAGTTCGGAGAACTGAATCAAGTTGCAAAACACTATACAACAGCAGCAGGCACTGAAGAATGTGTATGATGCTGTAAATGTCTGTATTAAATCAGAAGTAAACTCATGCAACGCGATCAGCCTTTGCTTATGAGCATCCAGTGTTTGCTTACATGATCATATTCACCTCTGATCGATTTTAAGCCAATCACGTGCGTGCATCACTATCGTGACCTTGCCAAAGAGTGCCTTCGTATGTGCCTATATACCTCCGTGGTTGGGACAGGCTTGATCGCACTTAATGCGGGTATGGTACACCTAACCGCGTTATTTACAGACACACCCACCGCACACACAGACAGATAAGTACGATTTAAAAGTTCGGCATTCAACCTTGCGCACACTCACTAATAGCTTCACCCTTCGGGCTCGCAATTAATTGTCTGGACGCAAGTCTTCCCAATCACATCGACGGCTGCAGTATTCTCTGTTGTAACAGATCGTTGCATAACATCAAGGGCTGTTTTGCATTTGTGTCACCTCGTGCATATATCCTTCAGCAAGTTGTCTCATAAATAAGCCCCGGCCACTAAACGCCACTTCGTTGTCTTAAGACATTCACAAGTAATCTTTGCACGTGCTCAACCCCACATCACTTACAAAAAAGACCCTATGTTGAAACCTACAACTTCCGCTTTAAAACCAGTAGGCTACACAAGTATTAATCAATGCGACCCTGTACAATTCTGCACTGTTAAATTTACCACTTAAGAAACCCCTCTACAAAGCGTAAAAAGTTCCTGACCTTTCCTCTCTCTCTACCCCTTCGGTTGCTCTTGATTGCACGACAGACAAAAGACACGGTCAAAGACCTCGTCACAATTCAGTGTCGAGCACAGAGAGCAAAAGACGTTGCGACACGCGTCACACTCGCAACGACAGCAGTAGCCGATCGTTTTCTCGCAATGAGTACATCGCAGCATGTCGCAGATCGGCATCTGGCTCTCGACTGGCTTCCGCGCGCCTTTGCACACGCCACAAGAGGACTGGGACATTTCTTGCTTGCCGGTAAATAGCTGTCCAATGCCGCCGTGCTTATTGATTCGCGCATGAGTCACAGCCGCCGACATCATGCGACTCAGCGCGTCTATTTTTTAGATAAAAGAACGTCAGTTTTAGCGTTAAATCATGAGTTCGGACTGACTAAAACCACCCACCGACGGGTACCGAGCGGTCGCGACAGCGCTTGACAGACGACTGTGGCGGTTTCCAGGGCGACATTGAGACATTGAGAGATGAAGGAGGAGGTGTCGTGCCCACGTCAGAATCCTCCATTGTCATGCTCTCGTCTCGCGATCGCTTCATGACCGTATCTTTTAGTAGCGCAACGCGCTAAAATCTAAAATGAGGACAAGGAGAGGTCGCGTTTAGGTGGTAAAAATACGACGTTATCGTCAAGTTACAATTCAAAGTTTAGATGGAAATACCATACACAATTCTAGTCGTTTGCAAAACATGTATTGAATTTAATGCTTCCAGCTATTACACAGTATCCATACACATCAAAATAATGTTAGTAACCAGCCCAGCTTGTTCACCTTCAACAAACCTCACGTACATCTTAACCGTGCGGTCCTTACTGCCCGACGCCACCATGTCACCGTTAGGGCTCCAATCCAAAGCGTACACTTCATCAGCGTGACCTGAAAGCGTCGACTTGGCATTTTTCAAATTGCCCAGCTCCCACACCTTCACGGTCGAGTCCTTACTTGCTGTCACGATCAGTCGCGTATCGCTGGACCAGCACACCTGGTACACTGCACCGACGTGGCCAGTAAGAGTGGCAACGAACTTCCCCGTATGGCCGTTCCAAATCTTAACCTTCTTGTCAAAACTCGCGCTGGCGAAATATCGCCCGTCCGGCGAAAAGCTCAAGTGGTTCACCGGCTGCTGGTGACCCGTAAGGCGAGCCAACGGCTTTTTACTCTCCGAAGGTTCCCAGAAGAACAGCGTGAAGTCATCCGAGCCGGACACCAAACGTTCCGTCTGACCATTGCGCACCTCCTCGTATCGCTTCAGCGCCGCGTGCTGCATCTCTTCGCGCGATGCAAAGCTGTTAGTCTTGTAGCCAAACGGTCCCGAACGGCACACGTAGTCGACATTCAGAGCCAGCGTGTTAATGCGGTGACCGTGTCCAACAAGTGTACGCACAAGCTTGCCGACATGATCACCTTCCATCGCCCAGACCTTTATTGTACGGTCACGAGACGCACTGTACATCAAGCCTTCCCCTCCCCACTTGATGCACTCCACCGAATCCGTATGCCCCGACAGCGAAGCAATGGCACGTCCTGTGCGAGCATTCCACACCTTGATCGACCCGTCTTTCGACGAGCTGGCAAAACGCTCACACGTACTGTTGCGATGCATGGGCTCCCAAGTCAACGAGTTGACCCACTGCTTGTGGCCCTTCATGGGCTGGCCAATCTGCTTACCCATGAGTGGATCCCACAGCCGAATCTCTCCGTTCCGATCTGCCGACGCAAAGCGCGCTCCATCAGGCGACCACGCTGTACATAGCACGTGGTTCTTGTGTCCACGACCTGTGTGCTTTGGCATGCACGTGTTCGTGTCCCAGAAGCGCACCGTCGCGTCGCCTCCTCCACTTGCCAGTCGCTTTCCATCCGGACTGAAACTCACATGTAAAACAGCCTCAGCATGTCCTTGTAATGTGTCGCTGCACCGGGTAACAGGACGCACTCGGAAAATCGCCAGCGGCTGGAATGTGATTGTCAATGCTGTTTCCACCGACATTTGCTACCATCCCAACGACGTAACAAAAGTGAGCCTCTTTTTAACTCCTACAACCACCAGCCTCTCGATACAAATTACAGCGGCTACCTACCAGCTCTTTTACTGTATCTTGAAGCGACGTTGTGATCTCCGTCTCACCAATAAAGAGCGAATAGGGTACGCGGTTCTTGCCATTTTGCAGCAGTTCGTTGACCAGCTCCTCCATCTGTCGAGCATTGGAGGACATGGGAATCTCCACTTGCGGACCCACATTATTGCCCTATATAAAACACACAATTAGATGCACCAATAAGAACAATAGAGTAAGATCGACGACGTCTCGTAACTAAGTTGATCAAGCAGCGCTCACGTCTTCACTCTGAAATTGAGCAATCGCTGACGTGCCAGTAACGTCTTCATCGTCATTACTGTCGATACTACCCTTGGTCATATCTCTGCCATTGACCTCTGCACTGGAGTCAATCGACTCGTGCTCCATCTTCAGCTTCTTCGTGACAGGCGCGGTCATGTTGAAAACTGTTGGGCAGCAGCTGTCGGGCTGTGACTGGTCAGAAAAAGGAACGGAATGTAGCCAACTGGTGTCTGTAACGATACAATAGGAACATCACGATGTCGTTACGCAAGTGTTTGTTATTTCTCGATTCTTAGTGAAAGTTATATACTTTTTATAAAAGAACAAGATGCAAGGTAGATGTTGAGCTCTTTTGTATAGGAGGAAGGTGTAGGTTGATGTCGACGTGGGGACTGATCAATCGTCTGGTTATTTATGTTTATATGGTATGGCCATATTCCAGCGATTGCAACAATAAGAGTGATATGAACACGTCGGGCCCTAGCGAGTGGGTAATTAGTGAATGGATGTGGTTCTGGTATAGCTGGCTGGGTAGCTGATCAGAGCAGTAAAACAGGACGCTGACGGAATAGCAACTAGCCGAAACCATTTGATCGACAAGTGGGTCTTTCCTGCCTGCTTTATACGGTCAAGGCAATTAATCCGGGTAATATACCACGATTTTAGTTATTAATTTTAATGATAAGACTGCAATCAGTATGGTATAGGATGTACTGCAAGAACGACATCGACATTAAGATCAGAGATACACCGTCGATGCCGACCGACGACTGTAAGGAACTTGATGAAATTTTGGTACACGTGACTGCTGTAATTCTTGCGGTGCTGAGGTCGTTGTACCCAGCAAAAATTGCAAACCATGGCTTATAGACCGCCATCTTTTTCAATTGTATGTAAAGGTATTGTCAATATGCATGTGTCTTCACCTGAATGCTACTAGCAATAGTCCAACCAAATGTACTCTTTTAACATGCTGGATAGATGAATAACGTGATCTGAAGTGCACGACGAAGTGGAAAAGGGTAAGCGATTAAGCTATCCAAGTAACGAAAAAATTACTACGAACACAAAGGCCGACAATACTGATCCACCGGATGAAATATACAGTACAGGGATGTTTTTCTGAACATGCACTATATGCCCGGGTATGAAGGCTTCTGCCCGGGTATGAAGGCTTCTGCCCGGGTATGAAGGTGGCAGATTTGGTGCTAGCCGTGGCAATGTACGTGAAAGTTTTAGCTCCATAAAACTGCATCAATATTCAACCAAGTGCCTCATCGGACTCCAATAGATTACAGCGCTGTTGAAGCAATGCATTGGAGCGTGACTCCACGAGAGCTAAACTGCTATTATTGAGCTCATTGCATTCGGGTTTTAGTATTTTGAGGCTAATTTTAATTTTTTACAAAGTTATAAGTGGAAGCAGTGTTGCTACAAGTGTAAGGGCGACTGTAAGCACCGTGATCCAATCGTCATCCGTCTGCTGCGAATACCTAGTCAATCTAGAGCTCCTTAGAAGTGTCTTCTAGCGCACAGCGTCATGCATTCGACACTGAGACAGCGACTACGAAGTGCATGCTGGGTTAAACATGAATCAAGGTGATTCGAGCGGTGCCCCTAACATTCGACATTAACCGGAGGCAATGGTGCGACGACCTATCGCTATCCTTTACCGATAAGAAATTTGTATATAAGTGTTCGCGACAGCATGCCAATGCAAGGCACAGATCTGGTACACAGATCGATCAGGTGGGTTCAGTACAGTATCGAGTACGTTGCAAACAACTGACGGGATCCTTTCATGAAAGCATTTTATAAATATTTTTGAAGCATGAACGCGCAATCCTTGGGAATTGGATCCAAGTATTCAACAAAAAATAGTGCTCATTCGTGCTGTTGACAGTGCTCCTGAATCTGGCAACGAAAAGAAATATCGCCACGTGACTCTCGGTCGTGTTGACTTTCGCGCTTAAGACGCTCTTAATTAAGTGACAAAAGGCTTACCTTGACCAAGTAAGTACCACGAGAAATTGTCAAAAGCCAAAGAACTTTCACAAACCCGCGACAAATGGGTTCACTTCAGAAGCCACCCAATCACCCATTCGTCCGTTCACCGACCAGCGGATCCAAAACACTGGGTTAATCATCCCATCTCGTCGTTACACTCCTACCACATTTCGTGTCATGATTGTCTGCATCGCGGTCATGGGAGCTGCGGTGCGTAATCTTCCTCCCTACTTGTATCAATAGCTCACCTCAAACGTTCTAGCCTAACGTCTCTCGAAGAACTCATGATTATCTCCTTGTGTCCGTGTAGAACAGTCCCCTATACATCCGCACGTTCGGTCAAGAGAGCGAAGACTTGGGCTTCCACTACATCGCGCACGTGTCGCTCGACATCATTGAAGAAAAGCTGCAGAACGCAGGCATCAGCAGCTCCAAGGACGACATGTATCTGGGATTCCTGGGACCAATTGAGGACTACCGAGTGTACGGCTACGTGACCAACTCGTCGGTCAAGTTTGTGGTGCTGCTGCAAGATGCGCCTGTGCGCGAGGTGGAGCTGCGATCGGTGAGACGGGCACTTCGATCCAACTTGACCTGCTCTCTCACTCGTTAATACTGAGTGTTTGTTGTGTTGTGTTGCATCGTTTTGTCTATAAATTATGGCAGCTCCTGGCGGAGGTGCACCATCTGTACGTGAACGCCATGTCAAACCCTTTTGCTCCGTTGGGGGAGCGTCTCACGTCACAGATGTTCGACAAGCGCGTGTCAAATCTTGTCGTCCAGCACAACACAAGTAGCTAAGACTGGATTCATGCTCGTCGGTTTTTCCTTCATTGATGCACTGTTGCAAATTGTTGGCGTTACTTCTCCACAACCGACGCCGCTCCTATCTACACATCTTCAAGCTACGACCGACAAGTCGCTCACCCTGCTGCCCTCCTCCTTACCATCTTCCTCACCGGAAATCGATTCGTTGTCTTGGTCCTCGTCATCGATTTCAGGCATGGGGAAACGCAGGATAGCAGCAATACCACTTACTTGGCCAAGCTTCTCGCCCGACACGTGCAAACTGCTAAATAGCCGCACTGTGCCACCGTTCTCTCGTACGCTTTCCACAAGATCGACGTATTTGCGCCGCGTCGCGACATCCTGCGACCGGAAGAGCAAGTCCGTGACCAAGAGCGTCTCGATGGCCGTATTTGCGTTGGCCCGCACAACGTGCTTGTAGCCGTAATACGCGCGGTCCTGATCGATGTGCAGCATGTTGAAGAAACGATCGAGGCACTTGACATCCTCTACAGCCTTCGTGTCCCTCACTTGCGACTGAAGTGCAGGGTCATTGAGGACTTCATCAAGAGCATGCTTGTGACCAGACGACGAATGACACAATACAAACTTGGGCTTGTTTTCAAGGATGAGCTTATCGTCCTGACGGACAGCCTGCTCAGTCATAAACTTGAAAAAGTCGTCTTTGACGAATCCGGGACTAGCCAGCAGCACGCATTTGACAAGCTTGAAGTCAATGTGCTGGCGGATAGAACGCACAATGTTTGCGTAAAACTTTTCAGCGCCCTTGGCGTGAGCCGAGCTGCCCGGGCGTTTTTTGGGTATACTCGTCTCGATCTTGGCGCGAATAACCGTCATATCACCTTTGATAAAGCACAAGTGTGCCAGACCGACCTGCATGACCACAGCTACGAGCTCAGCTTGCTTGGTGATATCGCATGCCGTATTAATTCGTTCTAGCGACATGACGTCCCAGCACTTTTTTGTCAGCGTGAAGTCGCGATTCATCTCAAGATCCAGCGTATGGTACGCTCCCATCTGCATACAAATGAATCAATCAATTAAAATCAGCCCCCTCAGCATCAACGTTCCCGATTCACACAATCACTTTAGTGTATACCCGAACGTGTTGACTCTCCATGATATTTCTGCCCCTGATACGCAGTACGCAGAGCACTGGATCGAAATTAACTTGCTCCACCTATCCATTGTTCAATTGTGAGCATTCCAGCACAGGGCATTGTTCAGACCAATCAAAGCACCTTACTTCAATTTGCAACGTCATACGGACACGTTGACTACTCGTAGAGCCCGTTACACCTTCTTTGACTACCTATCATTGCCACAATGAACCCATGTTTCGCTTAAGTACGATTTTACTACCAACATCCCTGCAGCCGTACTTTGCGGATCGTCGTCGTCTTGACCGAGTCGCTTACGTGGATGAGATTGTATATGTGCCACATATCCTCGGGCTCCTCAGCACGCAGCACCACGGAGCCGGTGCCATCCTTCTCGCTGATCTGCTTCTTTAGCAGCTTCATGCTCAGCCTCTAATTTTCAATACAATTGCCTTTGAAGATGTTGGAAACGATTAGGTTGACTGAAGGTCGTTCCATTCGCGGTACCGCAGCTTTCTCGGTATGGCTACATTTCTACCGCGCGAAATCGATCTAACTTACAGCTAAGCAGACCTTCATCATTACCTTCACAAAGCAGCGATGCAGTCAATGGCCACTGGCCAGCAAACTCTTTCTTTTCCAACCTTTCATCGACAACTGAGTGTGGATGTGACAAAGTCGAACTGCGTCGCATCGATGTGGTTCGCGCTTTTAGCATTGCAATTACACAGTGTTTCGGCCATCGACCAACATCCCACGCGATGAGGTCATTCCCACAGCGTGCTTTTCCTTTTTTGGGTAGCTCTAAGATCCGATTATCGGACCTGTGCCATTATCATCTGCCTATTGTTCGAGCCTGATGTACAACACTCGCTTCAATATCATTCCATGCCGATGTGGAACAATTGACTCACCGACAATTATATCGTGTTTTTTTTATAGGCCATTTAGAGCCAATATGAAGCCCACCTGGCGCCACTCTGGTCAACATTGATGGTCTATAGCGTAGCTATATACTTCAACTTTTATTTCGTATCCGTGATGTATGATTATCGTGTGCTTATCAGATCCAAGACACAAAGATCAAGGCCCTGTACGAGACGCACTACTAAGCTCATAGTAGTCACATAGTCTTGCAGCAGTAAAGTACTAGCCCTATTTGCACAGTAACACCTCTAATACCTTTTGTGCTAGAATGCTACGAGATAATGCTAAGTCTCTTGGCCAATAGATCAACATGGCTTGGTCGTTGAATGAGTACGTATGTGTCGTGTACCAATTCCGTGCCTGGACACCAAAAGACCAAAGTGTGTTCCAGGCTCCGTCCGCGACCTTCATGCGAATCTTGATCGCAACTCTTTTCATGAATATACTTCGTCAGAGCGTTGACAGCATGTATGTCTACTCATGACCTGCGTTCATTGAGTACATATGCTGTACTAGTCTTTCGAAAGGACCAAGTCATCTACTTCAATAGACTCGATGAGGGGTACCAACGGACACTCGGCTTGGCCTGCTCTCATCATAGTCTCTCAGGCGTGGTACGAGGCCAAAAGCTTCAACTCTGGCCCTTCCATCCACCTATCTGCACTCCCTTGAATATTTCAGTTTATAGCATCAGAATGCTGGCGTGCTGGCTCGTTGAACCTGTCAGGAGTTCAGTTTCTTGGACCACATAGGGCGATGAGAGCAAAGCCGAGCTCTGTCACATCTCTTCGTTCATTCGTGCGATAGCAGACGATGATTATTCCGTGGAACGTAGAGTTGAGCACTGACCAACGATTGGACACCATACAAGAGAAAAGGCCTTCTTACTGTGACTGTACGACATTGAAGTGCGAATCCAAACCGGCTTGCTCTCTGTTGCTACAACCAAATGCGGTCCAGTAATAGCGCATCACCGAAGCGGCTTTCAGGCTGTTCACAATGTGCGTATGCCAAGGTCAACATGTCGCGAACCTGGCGACCAATCTGGCTCCCATTTCCCATCCTCTGTCACAAGATAGCCTTACCGAGGTAATTTATTGTCCAAATAGAGCTGTGTCGTGTTGTTGCATCAAGGCCTCTTGAGACGTTGTAGTGGGTCAAGAGACGCGTCAAGTCTCATTCTCAGCAGCAGATGTCGAACAGGCTCGAAACGGCCTTCACCAAAGACCGAAGACCGAAGTGCTTGGGCCGATGTCTCGAGCTTTCTCTCATTCCACAATTTGCTTCCTAGGCATCACTTCCACTCGCCCCATACTCCCCTTCCGCTCACTCCACACTTCCCTTCCACTACGATGATCGCGCCGGGCAAGCTGATACTTACTGCGGCATTCGCGCTGTTTCTCCTGGACGATGCGGACTTCGTGACGGCGACTGCGACTCTCCGTCTGCGCTCCACTCTCGACGATCGCACAGCTGAAGGTGCTCGGTCATTGCGAGCGTCGGAGCGTGCTGTCGACAAGAACCTCAAACTTGAAGAGGAGAGGATGAATGTGAGTGCGTTGTTGCCGGCTGTGGGACTGCGGAACCAACATGCGCCTGACGAACTTACAGCGGAGATGGCTGTCATCGCTCAGCTTTCCGGGAAGTCGACGAAGGCCGACAACATCAAATGGCTGGCTAACCATGCCAAGTTAAATAGGAAAAAGAAAGAAAGTCGCTATGCAGAATGGTACTACGCTCGCTTGACTCACGACCAGCTTAAAGCAGCGTACACGGCCTCCGGCATGGACCCCAAGATACATTCTGGTGTGGAGGAAATGCTTGAAGAGTACCTGAAATATAGCTCGGTGTCTCTGCTCAAGGCGGCCGGCTGGAATCAGGAGAAGATGTCGATCAAGGCGTGGCTGGATGGCGTGGAAAAGCGAGGGGGCAAGAAGGAGTATCATGAGTGGATGCTAACGCACCGCTTCTCTTACGACAGACTCCGTCAAGCGTTGCAAAGTGCTGGCTGCGATGTAAAGAAGGAAAGGGTAGCACTCACTGTGCTCGAAAATTACAACAGCTATCTCATAGATTTGTCCCCGACTTTAAAAAAGGGGAGCGTCCTATAGACTTAAAAAGGGAAGAGCTTCCTCCAGACTTAGAAAAAAAGAATGAGAATACTTGTTTCCTTCCAATACATGAACACCGCTTTTCTGCCCATGTGCTTCTTTGTCTATTACAACTTCTTGAGTTTCGCTACAGATCTGCTTCACGCTTGCAAGCGGCGGCCATCTAACGTTTATACTCATCCTTCTCACATGCGCAAGCAGTACCCTCGTCACTTTGGTGTGTCAGGTGATGTAAATAGCTGCTACTCACCTGCTCCATCGTTGTGGTAGTCACAAGAGCAGCAGCACGAACGATTGAAAGACACAGACGCAATTAGTTGCAAACACTCGCTCCGAGTTGCAGCAAAGAGGGGCTTACGTCGGCGTTTAGCGTTGCTGAGAGGGCGTGTGGTATGTAACCAAATGGCTACTCCCACATGGCAGACTCCGGGACATCCACTGCCTTGAGTACTTCGCTGTTATAAACTCCGTAGTTGCACGTGTCAATGACTAACAGCGAGCATGCAGTCAGGCACAACAGAGCAACAAATTAGACCAATTAATTAGGTCACTTTGTCTGCCTTGTTGTTGCTGTTGTTGTTGCAGTGGAGAACGCATCTGCATGTCATCGCCATGGCCATCACAATGAACTACCTGGTTGTAGACAAAGTAATGCCGTAGTTCACGTGTTTGCTACTCTTCACGTACAGCTATCTGAGTGAGGGTGACCCTACGCTTGACGACGTTGGTCAGCATGTGGCGGTCAACGATGTTGTATCGGCCGACGTATCGCTAGTCGAAAGTAGCCACCACGTACTTGTCGACCTCATTGGGTGGTCAGCCGCACGACGTTGCCCTGAGCTCTAGTGTTTTCTATTGCACTCTCAACGTTCGGCACGACCAGAGGGCCGACTACGTGTGCTTTTCGCGTTCCGTGTACAATATAACATTGAAAATGAGTGACACACGAAGTTGCTCCAGGACCCAACTGCTATAGCTTTGCAAAGACTCAGCCCCGACATCTCGACCACGGCCACGGTCAAGAGCATCCGTAGCCAGAGCGAGTCCAAATGCATGCAGGCGTCATCAATGGGCTTCTTGCGAAACGTATTTTGCGTGCGAAGACCTCCATCGAGCCGCGATCGAGCGGTGATTGGGTCACAGTGCTATGAGACCTCGAAACGGTGGTCTCATATGCTGCAGCGTCTCGACAGTAACGAAATCGTGTGCGGTGCTAGTGGGGAGTTCACAAGAAAGTGGCACGTCACGGGGTATCGTCCCTATCCATGCGACAGACCAGCGTAGCGTAGTCGTACTCTCTTTCCTGTACTGAGTGGTGTTCGTTTCAGAGATGCATTTTCCGCTTGCCCAGGCGACATGTAGTCGTGCGTCAATTGGGGCAACTACTTATTGAGGAGGCTCTACAATCACTGAGTACTGCAACCAAAGCACCAAGCATTCGACAAACGGCGATATTCGTGTCGCCACGCTCTGGGTTTTGTGCTACGCCCTGCAACGACATACGTCGTGCGGCGACTGCGGTCACATTGAACGCTCCTTCATGTACATGTCGACGCTCCATTTGCGGTCTTGCTTTGTGCTCTGTGCACCGTCTGACGTATGATCCGCATATCTACACGTGGAAAGCATCCAATGTCGCAAGTGACATCAGGTGTACGACAACTGGACATTAAGAGGCCAAAGCGTGTTCTGGCTCCGTCCACGAGCTCGACGCGAATCTCGATCGCACCTTTCTTCATGAATACACTTTGTCAGAGCCTTGATCGTATGACCGGCGACTCATGGCCCACCTTCATGGATACATATCCTAAACTAGTCTTTCCTCGAGTCTATTGAAGCAGACGACTTGGCTTTTCGAAAGGTACCGACCGACACACATATTTCGGCTTGGCGTGCTCTCATCGTAGCCTCTCAGGCGCGACTTGAAGTCAAAAGCTATAAATGTGGTCGCCCACTCTTGGTCAACGCGCACGTTGTAGTGAACGCGCTTGTGCGACTGAGGCAGAGGTAGGTGAATAACGAGCAGCCTATTTGGTGAATAAGGAAGGGTGGAAAAGTGGGGTGTATGTCTATTACTAGACCATACCCACGGGTCGTATCAGAGAGGTTGAGCTGCTCATAAACTCGACTTAGCGGCACTTCTTGCCACTCAGTCAACCCACACCGTAATTGTGTCCATGGTCGGCTGTACCGTGCACTGTTGTGCTTTAAGTTGAAGCTGGTCCTTTGAGTGCGTGGCAAGTGATCCCTTGAGTCTGTACGTCAAGCGAGGGCCTCAAAACTGAATGCTACCGTTGACTCGGACGAAGATCAACGTCCCAAGCATACACCAAATCGTCATTACTGAGAGAGAGATCGACGAAGAAGCTTGGTCTGCATCTGTGTCGTTCCCCGCGTGATTTGGCATCGTCACAGTATTTCTTCAAGCTACGCGCGATCTGCTTTCCTGGAAGAAACGCGCTTTCTAGAGACTTCTTTTCTTGCAGGTTCTCGACGTCTCATCGTTCTACGACCGCAACGCCTTCTGGACCCATTGGTTTGGGACAGGTCGGGTCCCGTCGCGACCCTCAATTACGCCTCTTCCACTAGGGAATGCTCGATTCAACTGTGCGTTCGCTAGTGACAATGCTGAAAAAGTCACCAATCCTGATGCTCGAAGTCATTGGTGTTTGTATCGCTCTACGACAGCGCGACAAGAAATGTCTCGAGACTGGGTCTTGTCGCAGGAAAGTCACCGTGCTCTCAAATTTGCCTTGCCACACTCGCATGCGTTATGTGCGTACCAAAGACATCGTTTATACTAAACGATTGTATCTGTCGAGCTACATCCATCACGTTACCTATTTCATCACCGTGAAAGTATAAGTGCCACCTTTGACCTTTTGCTTGAGCAAATTTTATCGATCCAGCGTGAACATGATGTCGTCTACGTGCGACGAAAGTATCGGGTTTGTCTGGACCGTACCCAAGGAAAATCTGCACCGTACCCAAATCCCGTGCCCACTGATCAAAGGGATTATGTCGATTGTTAAAAATAATATTATTCGAACCATTCGGCGATGGGTAAAGATCCCGAGCGATGAACATGTTTTTTCTCTTTTGTGTATCTGATGGAGGACAGCAGTCTAACTGAATGTGTGGCTCTGACTCGGTGGTAGGATTTAAAGTCGTGACGGTGGAGTACAAGAACATTAGCTTCAAGGCGCAAGACGTCGGTGTATCGGTGTACAGGACAAGATCCGTCCGCTATGGCAATACTATAAGAACACACGGAGCCGGATCTTTGTGGTCGACATAAACGATGGCGATCGTGTGGATGCTGAACGAGGACGAGCTGCTCCGGATGGTGACCGAGTAAACACTGCACCGCATGCTGAACAAGGACAAGCTGCGGGACTCAGTGCTGCTGGTGTTTTCGAACAAGCAGGATCTATCAAACGCCATGAGCGCGGCTGAAATGACGGACAAGCTGGGTCTGCACGGTCTGTGCCAGCAGTGGTTTATCCTGGTGGATCGTGCCACGATGGGTGACCGGCTGTATGAAGGTCTAGATTGGCTCTTGCCTCTCTCCAGAAGAGACAGCTGGCAATTGCTCTATGGCGCTCTGAGGCGTTGCTGCAATGTCCCCTGGGAGTGAAGCTCTAGGCACTATTCAACTATTAATGGAGAAGAAGAAAGGCCTCAGTCGTGTGATCGTGTGTACATTTCCGTGAAAGGTACTCACGTTGATTGCTTGGTGTCACGAAGTAAGTATGTTTCACCACTTTGGATGGATCGTGACTTAGAGTGAGATGTAGCAGAAATATAACGACGATGCTGTAGCACGGCGCAAGATTGGTCACTTTGCTAATCGACCATCGTTTTTGTTTTGGATCGTGTGATGACATGTAGGCATTTGACTGAAAGAATGTATTAAACGATATCTGACGCTATAATGCTAAAAATCTATTGAGGAAATTATTCAGTAAACTATCTGATGTTGTGTCGTATGTATAAGGTCGGAAATTTAGAAAAGAAATGTAAAACACGCTGATTACATTCATAACCACTTATATCAGTGGGCACAGGGTTTGGGTACGGTGCAGATTTTCCTTGGGTACGGTCCAGACAAACCCGAAAGTGTCCTGCGTCCCCATCCCGCGTCCCGGACACGCGCTGGATGACAAAAGGTTGGTAATCACCAGAAACGTATGAAATATGAACCTCTGTTGCTATGGCTGTGTGATTGTAATGAGATCGCTGCGGTTTGACTTGCTTCTTATAGAGCAGCTTTCCCCGACTCTCCCCCCGATGTTCATGTCCCGGAGCAGATATCCTCATTAAAAGTGGTCCTGAATACACGTGCGTGAACATTCTGCTTTCGCCACGTTGTTGACATAGCAGATGGTGGTTAAGAACGATCGTACGTGTGAGAAAGAATGGATACTGGCAATTGGCTTCAATCCATCGCGTGACCCACTACAGCTTTGCGTGTCTATGCTGATCGCACTTTGGGTCTGTATACCCACATTCCCGCTCTGCAACTTCAATAATTCCACACGACTCGCACATGCGATCGCCATAATATTGTCGCACCCGAACTTTAGTCGGGTTAGCTGCGCTCTAATAAAGGTGTTCAAAGAGTCAACGAGTCGTCGGGCGATACTGGCTTCAACTTGCTTCAATGTGAGCCCTCCGATTCGGCATCCTATCAATGGAGTCTGCCAATTTTCAGGAGGTAATTCATCTGGCTGCGAACGCGTGTTCAATGCTTGACATCCAATACTGCACCTTGGGAATAGTGACATCCCACGAAATGAGCCGCCTGAAGGCACGACCCCGCCTAGCAATTAGCACTCCCGTTTATAATGTCTGGTACCAGCGTTTGTCGCACGAAAGAAAGAGGTTGTCACAAGCGAGATAAATTATTTAGATACTCTCTAGTCTGCTGTGTTTACACGACCCGCTGGCGTTTGATCGGGCCGCCCCACGAGATCGGAGCGACCGTGCGACGCTCCGTCTCCACGGCACTATACTTGCTCCACAAGCGAGTCAGCATCGCTTCCTCTTGTTTCTGACGAATGTAGCTACTGTGCACCAGCAAGTTCGCGACTGCAAGCCGCGGGGGGCCTGCCGACTCGGACTTGACAAACAAACTCGGGTCCAGTTCGTTCAGGAACTCATCGAGGCCTCGAATGAGCACGCGCTCGGAGCTCTGGACGTTCACTGTCTGCAGCTGCTGCCGCTGCTGCTTATGCTCGAGCTGGTGCTTGCGGTCGAGAAAGTCCTGGATCTCTTCGTAGTAGCTGCACGAGTGCGTGTCGTGCACGCCGAGTAGTTGGCTCGAGACTTCGTCCATTCCCCCAACGTGGGCGCAAATGTACCGCTGCACGAGGTCCATGTCAGCGCGATACTGCTGCTCTTTGGCGGGAGAGGTGAATTGCAGGGGGCGACGGACGACGCGCCGGGGGAGGGGTGATTGCTTGAGAGTGGTAACGTTGCTGCTGGCCATCGCTTTTTTTCGGTGGCTGCTATTGCACTCGTGTACTCGAGGGTCAGTAGCGAAATGACACCGAGTTATGGTCGGCACCAAGTCCTACGGCAGTTTTGTATACATGTCATACCCGGACCATCACGTCGCTGCTCACAACGCGACGACTATTTCGGTTTATCAATCAGAGACAATACATAGTGGATTCTTTCGGCGACCGTTACTGGAAGAAAAAGGGGGCAGTCGATGATGGTGTGCTGTTTCGAGTTGCGTGCCACACCTGATCGAATGCGTTTTAGTGTGTAACTTGTGTATGGAACAGGATTTAACACATCCACGCGCCCTGATTCTCTTTGGTTTTTTCGAACTCGGATGAACGATTGAGGTTGTTTCCACGCTGCTCGGATGTGGCATACGAATCGCAAGTCAGTGGGCGTAACGCTATCATCTTTGTGAAACGTGTTAGATCGTTATCGGAGACATGATGGCTCTTTATAAGTGATCGCTGCGAGAAAGACGACGACGATTTTGAGGCTTTGACAAGTTGGAGACCACGATGTTAACAGATTGGACGAAGATGGCTCGAGTGCTCTAATCTTTGGGCAAAGCTGCCAAGTGCATGTATATCGCAACTGTAGATTGCTGCAATTGGATTTTCCAGCTATGGTTGTACAATCAAGTTGAAGCTTGTAGCTGTTGCTTACGTTGGATTGTAGCGCGACACGAGGCAAGTCGTAAAACCTCTTTCATATTATTGACCTCACACACACACTTACGGTTACTTAAACAAATGAGACCTCTTCGCTAGTAGGTTGCGGAGAGATACTCGAAAAACTGGAAAACTGTATTCAAACGTTTTCTGATTCGCAGAAATTCACTTTAGAAGAAGCTTCTATTCGCTGAAAACAATCCATTCCATCAATCTGACCTTTAGCCAGTATGGCTGATAGTGGCGGCGTCAAGCGCGTGGTGCTGACCTCCAGCTTCCTTCTATTTTCTTCGATTATAGCTTTAATCTGCCTAGAACGAAAACTGTACCGCCAGCGCGTCTGGCGCCGGCGATTGGCGCACAAGAAGTTGTCGAAATCGTGCGAAAAGCCATGATTTTCCACCACTTTTGTAACCAATCTGACCGCATTTTTATCTTGCCTCGTTTCTAATGACTGTAGATCCGACTTAGGGACATCGTTTGGCTTGGACATTGGTGTGCTCTTAGAAATGAGTTTTGGTGATAAATTTGGCACTTGACTGACGAGAGTATTGTGTTCCACTTGACTTATGTAGGGGGGACGCTAGCCAAAATTGTGTATTTCGAGCACCACGAGGCGAGTAATGAGAAGCGATCGCGCTCGGCTTCACTGGATGGGGCAGCAAGAGAAATGAACGAGTTTTTGCGTGAACATCTGGCATTTGGCATCACGGGAGTGCAGGATGTGCGTCTAAAAGCGTACTCTACGATCCTTAATGGGGTGCGAGTTTATTTGTGCTAAGTATTGGGGGGTTCGATCGAAATGCGTTTCTAAGCGTATTAAGTTCTGCAGGTTTTTCACTTTATGCAGTTTGAAAGCAGCAGGACTCGAGAAGCGGTCGAGTTTATTGTGAACAATGGAATTAATCAGTCGCTAAGGGTTTTGCCCTGCACAGGCGGCGGAGCTCATAAGGTCTATTTTTCATAATTTAACTACTGGATGGGCTCTTTACACCTCGAAGTATGATAAGTGCCGGCTGACACATATGGGTTGCTGCTTTTTCTGCTGTAGTACGGACCTGTGTTCAAGGAAATGGCAGGGATTGAACTGGAGAAGTACGACGAGATCAATTGCACCATTTTGGGTCTACATCTCCTGCTCACGACACTGCCGGACGAAATGTATACTTTTGAGGTATTGATCTAGCTTATGGGCGATGTAAAAACCAGGCTGAGATGCAAATTGCTGGGACTGTGCAGGTTGTTGATTTCAACTCTCTAGCAGCTTCGCGGGCGAAAACAATCCCACCGGATGCAGACGACAACGTGTATCCATATTTGGTGGGTGTTGTAAATTGCCAGGATGCATAGTGTCGGTGGAAACTTGACTAACTTCTTGGCGGCTGCAGCTCGTCAGTATTGGTTCCGGTGTTAGTGTGCTGTATGTGAAAGGACCGGAAGACTACGAACGTGTTAGTGGCAGCAGCATTGGCGGGGGCACGTATTGGGGTCTTTGTCGCCTACTGACTCACTGCGAGTCCTATGACGAAGCGCTAGATTTATGTGTCAGTGGCTCCAATCAGTCGGTCGATATGAGTGTCGGAGATATCTACGGAGGAGCATACGACAAGTTCAATTTACCAGCATCGACGGTTGCTAGCAGTTTCGGCAAAATGATCTCGGTTTCCCGAGCAACTGTGAGTGATGCCGACCTTGCCCGATCTTTGTTGGTTATGGTCACCCAGAATATTGGCCAGGTCGCCTTCCTGAATGCAACTTTGTACAAGACGAAAAACATCTTTTTCGTTGGTAATTTCCTAAGGCACAACCGGATTTCGTCAAGAACATTGGCGTATGCAATCAATTTTTGGTCAAAGGGAGCAATGGAAGCACGTTTCTGCAAGCACGAAGGTTATCTTGGGGCACTTGGGGCATTCGTGCGGCATGCAGAGGTAACAAATGCTCATGGAGAAGATTTTGTGTCCGCGGCACGAAGGACACGGCTGTTGTCCGAGACTCAACTTTAGTACGCGGATGTACGAACAAATCAGTACGTTTGGTTCTCAGCTGTTGTAACTGCAAGTATACGATAAAATGTTGACTGTTGGTACGTATTCAACTACTTCCTACTTGATAAACGAAGTTGTCCATCCGACTGGCCGGAGCAAATCTTGCTACATAGCGAATGACTTCTTTCGATCTCACGCTCTCTAATTTACCATCTCAGGATATTAAAACACTTATCAGTATATATTGAATTCGAGCTGAAAACAACTGGGCTTACGTTAGCCCGACGCAGACTAGACAGTAGTCGATTTAACATCAACTTCATCGCCTTTCGGTGGATACTTGACTATTCGGATGATTACAACGCTACTTCAATGTTAGCGTGCTGCGCAGAAAAATACGACTGGCCTCAGTACTCGATCCAAGCATTCTGCGCAGAGGAGATGACGGTGAGCTTATCATATCGGCGTCACAACCATACGAGCCATTAGTTGCAGTACAAACTTCAACGACTAATCGCTCAAGGACATATCAGCAAATTGAAGTGACGAGGAGATATGTATAAGGCTCAGCATGACATGAAACTCCCTGCAATTGTATATCCACATCTTGTGTTGCGTGTGGCAGCTCTGTTGAGCACAACAGATATATCTCCGAGCTCGATGCTTGGAACGAGCACCACTAAGGAAGACACAACGTAATGGACCATATCCGTTAAAAATAGCACATAATCACGTTCACTCGTCTGGAGATCTCGCCGGTCACAATTGTTCCGTGAGTTGTGGAGTAGATGTTATTTCTGAGCTACCGTGGCTCGAAAAGCACATTTTTGTATGCTTCCTCCATGCAAAGCCGGGTCGATACAGGTGTCGACTACACTGAGAATTTGGCGGCCCCCATCATACGTTCTCAATGTGCTTAAAACTCCCAGAACTCGGTTCGGGGTCGGCATTAACTCCTGCTGCCTCGGCAATACCATTAGCGCTGGACCCTGACCGAAGCCACTCTATCGCGCACTCTTTGTTTTTTTGGAAGCACAAAAAAGCGTCTATCATGGCTGGGTTATCAGCCAGCGAAGCCTCGCGGCCAGGCCCCTCTGTGCGTAAAAGTACACTGTGCACTTTGTTTCGAACAGTCTCACCGCTTGAAGATGCTGCCGGTAGCGACAACACCATTTCAGCATACGGTGCAATCAGCGGAAAACGAAGCTGGTTCAGTTTCCACCAAGCCAGCGGATCCACATTGCGCTCCGAAACCGGTAGACTCAAAAATGCACTCAGCTCTTTTTCCCACATAGTAACGGTCTCATTTACGCCCCGAAGAGACGAATTCGATGACTCAGACGGCAGATGCGACAGCAGGTCATCTTCCTCATCGTCAGCAAGTCCCACGTCAGTATTCATCAATTCAGCAGGTTCCTTAGTCAGCTCTGCGTCGGAAGACGATGCTAACCTAGCCACGGAGTCTGCACCCGAGTCTGATAGGCCAGTGGAATCTGAGGCATTCGATATCTGCAATGAGTTACCCTCAGGTGTAAACATTTGACGAAGAAAGTCCTTACCAAGTCCGCACTCAACCTTGGGAGAAAGATAGCAGTATTCGCGATTTTTGTATCGAGGATCGAAAAGCGTAGCTGCGTAGCAGACCGGTGGAAGCGTTGCAAACTGATCGCGCAACTTTCGTGCGAGCATTTCGAAAAACCGCTTCCACGTAGCTGGTTCCAAATGGACAGGCACACCCGTGACTGCCAGATGCGCTTGTTTCTCTGCATACGTCACCAAAGCAGCAGCAATGGTCGAAATGCTTGAAATGCCATTCTTGTTCACTTCCTTGTCGCTGCCCGTTTTCTTGTTCTTTTCTCCCTCCAAAGCTTCAGAGTACCTCGAAAATGGGCGCAGTTTCTTCACCAACAAGCCGATGGATTCCACAGTTGATGCAGGGAGAAAAGCCACTAGATTGGCGTCTGCTACCTGCTCTAGCGCAGGCAAGTGCTCAAATAATTGACGAAGGTATCCATAGTACGACACGGCCTCGTGTCCTCGTGCATAAAGCCCAGCGTCGTACAGCGGGCACTTGCGGTTCAGAGAAAGCATCGCCCCCTCATTCTCGACCAGCCGAGTCACAAAGTCTCCGATCTGACTCACCACGTGCGGGAGTGCCCTAGCAAATACGTCAAAAGTCAAGCAGACGCGCAGGTGCTGTACTGCCGAAGTAAGGAGAAGCGTGCCCTGAGCTGCATCGGGCGATACGAGACGACCGTCAAAGTTTATAGGCATAAAGTGCGACGGGAGGTCAGATGCCGCAAGTGCGACCTTTAACAGGAGCTCATCAACGACAACGGCAATGACCTTGTCCTTGACGCCTACGCGCTCAAGAAACGAATCAAGTGTGCTCTTAATGGTCTCCAGTCCAGACACTTCCTCGAATGGTACAACACCCACGGCAATATCAAACAGTCGAAAGTTCACGCTGAAGTGTAGTTTAACAGCCAAATACTGTGTAGACTTCGTCGACGCCGGGTGTCGCCACACCTCGAGCGACACAGAGACACTTTTAGCTTTTGCCAGCATCGCCTTCGTGGTCACGCATACACTCTCGTGCAGCACCAAGATATTCTTCGCCAGCACATCTTCCGCTGGCAACACCAGCTTCTTCTCGCCCAGTAACTGGTTTATAAAGTACCGCATGCCTGGTTTCGTGGCAAACTCCAGCGGCAAATTGTCCATCAGAGCCATGAGACTCAAGTCTTGAGTCAACTGTTCAGCAGACACTTGCACTTGACCTGACGGCATCAAGCCATAGTAGCTGTTGCCAGCAGTCAGCGGCTCCTTCTGTTCCTTGACTAGTGCTGCCCCAAGAGAAGCTGGGGCCGGGTACGTGTAAAAAGCTGCAGCTGGATCTCTCTTCAACGCCGCTGTGAGCACGCTGGGCGAGCCGCCCGCAGCCGCCACAGCAGCAGCCAGAGCTTGGGATGCCCCGGGCGACGAGTACATGGCGGCGCTCACCAACTCGGCACACGCTTGACCCGCCTGCAGTCCGATCTTCTGCCGCTTGAAGTGGCGCTTGGTCTCTCGATGCTCTTCACAGACGGTATTGGCTTGTTGGTGCGTCGCGTCTGTACGTCCCGCGGTGCGCAAATGGGACAAGAGGTTGGACGAGTGGTGTCCCTTGATCACGCGGTCGCAGAACTTACATACCGAGTTCCCTGACTGGTCCTTCTCAAAGTACGACCAGACGGCACTGACGCTGGCTGGGCCGTTGGCGGCGCCTGGAGGAGGCGACGGCGCGGTCGT
The DNA here is from genome assembly GCA_000173235.2 of Hyaloperonospora arabidopsidis Emoy2. Lineage (NCBI taxonomy): Eukaryota > Oomycota > Peronosporomycetes > Peronosporales > Peronosporaceae > Hyaloperonospora > Hyaloperonospora arabidopsidis. The sequence goes on from JH598070.1 coordinate 330,983, forward strand.
GGGCAGGTATTCGGCACTGCCGGGGCCTCGCTTCACCATTGATTCACACGCCCTTCGAAGAAAAACCGGTAGACGCGGGCGGTACTTACGGGAATGCGACTTGCGGCGGGGGGACGTGGAGAACTGGCTTTGGTCATGTATGCGTGAGGGGAGGATCCGTGTACCGATACGAGACAGTACGGTTGAAAATAATGGGTTTTTGTAGGCGGGAATTAGGGATTCAGCGGACTTTTTAGGTATCAAACGTTTGTTTGATTGGTAATTAGTTTGACTGCGACGGAAAACGGGTCAGTTGACCGCGGATGGAGGGATGTGCGGATATTTTTGCGAGCCCGAAGGGCGAAGCTATTAGGAGTGTGCGCAAGGTTGTATGCCGAACTTATAAATCGTACTTATCCGTGTGTCCGTGTGTCTGTATATAACGCGGTTAGGTGTACCTTACACGTACTAAATACGATCTAGCCTGTCTTCCCTCATAGGTATATGGGCATATTCAAGTCACTCTTTGGCTAGGTCAGTATTGTAATGCACGCACGTGATTGGCCTAAAATTAATCAAAGGTAAATATGATCACATAAGCAAATGCTGGACGCTCATAAGCATAGGCCGATTGCATTGCCCTACCTTACTGTACATACATTAACAGCATTATACTCCTTCTTCAGTGACTGCTGCTGTTGTATAGAATTTTGCAACTTGATTCAGTTCTCCGAACTGACTTACTTATATCAAGGGGCGGGCTCCAGAGCTTGCTCCCCTATCTTATATAAGTTAGAGATTTCTAACGTAATATTACGCACACTATTGCCGACTTTACCATAGCTACAGCAAATTCTAGTTCGGATGTGTGAGCACTATTGCTTTTATACAGCTCCCTGTAGGGCTCAGCGAAGGAAAATATTATCGTCAAAATATAGTAATTCTGATAGCAAACTGACGTTGTAGCGGACCTACCCTTACTCCTTAGTCAGAGGAAAACTTCTAGACTCGTACAGTCCCTTAGTGTATTAAACGAAACGAGGGTCTCAAGTCTTACAGACTTAATGAGACTTACCTCTTAGTACTTTAACAAGCTCGTAAGCTTCTAGTCCTCGTTCAGGGGACTAACGACTCCACGGAATCACGCGGCACTAATTCCCAAGAGTACTACTAGCCTTAATGCAGGCTCTTAACTCTTACGATCAAGAAGTCTTAAGAAGACACGTGTCTTAAACTGATCAAAAGAGGAACTGAATCTATTTACTGATTTATAGCGATAATAAACCTCACGTACGTATTTAACCTTGAAACTATGCTACCCAATCGAGTATTCCTAATAGAGGGAATTCTGGTGTTACTACACCAGAACTAAACCGTATTTTGAAGACCCTATTATGATGGATACTATCTATCCGTAATCGATAGGGTACGATATTGCCGCTAACGTATGTGATACAATATTACGCCTATCAGTTCATTGATCTCTTCATGTGTGTACCAAAAACGGAGGCCTTACCATTTGGCTATACTTCAAAATATATAAAAATTTATGCTTAGAAAGATTCGAACTTTCATTTTATAGATCCGCAATCTAAAGCTTTATCCGTTAAGCTATAAGCATAATTTTAATTTTTTTATAATTTTAACGATCAAACTCTCTTTAATTTTTATATATTAAATATTTAATAACAATTTTTACGCTAACAAATATTTAAAAATTTTATAATATAACATTCCTATATTAATCTTTATTTTATCTTACCTAGTTCGTACAACCGTTTGTGTAACTCCGTTACCGACGTTGGGCACTTTCAAGGTCACCGCGTCTCGCCATATGGATCAAGAAAACTACCAACACCAACTGTCTCTCTTCAGAAATGAGATGGCTTTGGCGACCGCGTCATCCAAAGCCGCTGGCAAGCAAGCTAAAGTACAGATTGAAGACATGGAGATCCAGTTCACAACTCGCCAGCCCAATACCACGTCATAATTAAATCTTGTGAAGCGAGAACTGGTCACACATCAGAACGAGCGTCATCGCCTTGTAACTCAAGTTTCTTTTTCACGCTTAAGCCTGATCGACTCGTACATTGCTGATCATGATGTCGTTGTCAGCAGTGGCGATCGGATTGAAGAACGAATGGAATCAGGCACCCCAAGATAGGGATCGCATATCGCTCGAATGGCTAATGAAGTTTCTAGTGCCTCTCCGAGCGCTTCACTTCCGTCCGCAGAACCCCAATTAAGGTGCCCCCATACAAAGTAAAATATACAGAGAATACCTTCATTCCGGCGCGCCTGTGCACAAGAGTGTCATAATTCAAAACCTTCACCAGATTATTCGGGACATCGATCTCGGTCGCCGGATCGGTTTCTCCTAATTACTCTGGGTCTCAATCTCCGTCACCGGATCGGTTTCTCCTTATCACTATGGGTCTTGATCTCTGTCGTCAAATCGCTCGGCGGATAGTGAATCAACCTAATGATACTTCTGTTGGTCCAGATGATTATTTACTGGCTACATCATCGTCGTCTCGATCCCCTGCTCGACATAAAAGTATGGCCCCGCATACAACATCTTCACCAGTTTGACCTTCATCGATAATTGCGATCGACTCCTCCAGTCCGATACCCCGTGCTCCCGTAAATTCATCGCGGGTATCAATGGTGGATCTGACTGTTTGTTTTTCCAAATAGATCTGAGGGAAATCACAGTCTCATTTATGATCCCAGAAGTCCCTCCAATTGGCTGTTGGTTTCTAAATACATTGCTGCGCTTCCTGACACTACTATATCTCGCGATTGCTGAGATCCAGGCTATTGTATCAGATCCCACGATCGCCTTCGAAAATTCCACCTTTGTATTTGCTGAGGGTCAGTGTTTTCATCATTGTAGAACTGAATATGAACTTGTTCTACTACCACTTCTCGAAAATAAAAAGATACATTCTCCTGTACAGATGGTAAAAAGTAGTAGTACTTATGCTTTCCCCGGTTGTCCTAGCTGATCATGCCTTCCAAGATCAGCCATATATACGACCATTAATAATGGGACATATTCGATCATTTGGTACAACCAATATCTTTCCATTCATCGGATGATTTGAAAAGCTGTCTATACGTATCACATTGTGGATCGTCACCGTCAAGATTTGTAATTAGCGTCCCATTTCCTGTGTATCTTCTTCAAGCAGCATAGTTCTAATCCAGCGTTAGGCACCTTTGAACGAGAGAGGAAACAACGGCGATAGAGAGCTGGTCCCAGATGGAAAAGGTACTTCAGTTGATCCTCCAACTCATGATCAACGGCCTTTGTGATCTGGACATTGTACTGGATACAATGTTTCTGCAGCTTCCTTGTCTCAACGAAGTTATATTGTGGTATCTAGTTCTGTCCACGAAACGAACCAACATTCCCAACTTGATCACCGCATTTTCCATCGATATTGCTGCGGAGCCTTGGAGGAACCAGTTTCGCACTTTGATCGCGTCTCACACTAGACCATCTCTTCCTTGCTTTAATAGTTGGTGCATAAATCAAACAGTTCCTTTAATCTAGTCACATATCGATCCGTGATCACTATGCTCAATCTTACAAATTCTATTTTATCTCCACGTACAATCCCCATCACTCCTTACAATCCGATTGATGTTAGATCTCCAACCTATATTCGTGCGAAGGAATCACCCCGAATCAATTCCGGTTTGGTAGATCGCAATCAACTTCATGATATAGAGCTTTGCAGACAAATCTGCATTTTCTGGCCATGACGTATGGCTGTAGCCTTTCCAGTGTGCTAAGTATTGACGATAGACTCGACCGTTACGTGTCTTCCGACCCGATCGGATATCTGTGATTCTTTTCACTTCGAGTTTATCAATTTCGAAACCGCCTTCTAAGATATCCTCCAACGATGATGCTTCATAAAAATCGATTCTATCCACGTTCAGACGACCAGTAGGACTTTCTGCATTTTCTTGCGGCCTGTATGCTACATCCCGCTGCTTTTGTCCCGCAATCCGACTATAGGCTCGAAAAAGTCAGAAATAAACCCTTGGTTCTATAGCATGTGGTATTTGCTTCGCTTGCACCGAAATGCATACTCTTCGTAGTTCTCCGCGATTGCCTGTACAGTACGAGATGGACTTGCTATTGCGATCACGTAACCCGAAAATAGGTCGACCTCAAGCAGAAGCTCTGTGTACCTCTTAAATGATCACGGCAACAAAACAATGTGTTTACATACATAATTTGAAAAGCTTACGTTGCTCGCAAATTATCAGATACCCCCCCCCCTTGATCTTATATGCAAAATCTGTACGTCTCATAGTTCACACCTTCACCCACACGACGTTGTAAAATCCGATTCAGCCCTCACCAGTAGAAAATTGTCCTGACACACTGGTACGTGTACAATACTCCTAGGTGGTTACCTTCCAAACTAGTAAACTAATGGTGCAGGAAGTCTTGCTGGAATAGTTATGGGGTGACTAAATGAATAGACTCCTTACAATCTACTGTTTTAGACGATATAGAACAGGAAAACAACAACAATCCGTTATGATCCCCTTTCAAAGTCATGCACGATCAGAGCGCAAATCTTCGCTTCTCCTACCTATAGCATGACTATGTCTCTATATAGGTGTTCTTCAGGTAGGATAACCAACTTTCTTCATCCAGTTATTTATTTTTATTGATCTTTACTTGCTGAAAGTATCATTTACATTACTTTTGACTGACAATGTCGTCTCATTTCTGATCGACTTATTGCCTCCACCTTATCCACATGATCGACTTGGCTTGGTAGTAACAGCTCATACAAAATGAAAAAGCCTGATCAACGATCTTGGTCGGAAACTATAACTGATCCTTTCTCTTACTGTAGGACTTCACCAGCTAGTTATCTCTTCTCGGAGCCCAGGAAATACCTTGTCAGCTCAGATTTGTTCACACATCACAAACCAAGGCATCATTGATGGATCGAAGTGGGAGAAATTCGTACAGACTTGGACAGACTTCCAATATTTGGACGAAGCACACTGTCGATCTCCGGATATATCATGCTTTTGATCTCCGAGCAAAGCACGCCATCAAATTCCTCAGGAATCTTCCTGGATTCGTCGTTCTCTGAACTGTAGCTTTTAGACTCCTCTACGTGGCAGCAGTGTCGTGCTTCTCGTCAGCTAAAGCCGAAGCCGGGTAGGTAGCGTCCGCTGGATTTAGACCAGACACCCCTTGGGAACTTTCACTACATGTCCACACCGATGCGCTAGCCACGATCAGTGCAGGTTACAACAGCATGGTAACACGCTTTCGATCTGGTTCGCGTATGTCGAAAGCTGATTGTACAATACAGAAAGCTTCAAGACCAGCTGCACCTTAAAATAAAAGGCAATGGTGCAAGCTTGGAATCCGTACTCATCATTGGATCTATTTGATGCTGCTCCCCGTATCGGCAAACCGTATTAAACTTCGATCTTGTTGAATGGACTCTCTAAATACACCCTAGCGCAGTGTTCAAAACACCGAGATTCTGTTTAGGCTATCCATTTATCGTATTTTTCTGGGGATTCTTAAAATGCCCGATGTTTTTGCAAAACGCCCGCATTCATACGATTACTGACTATGTCTCTTTTCTGGATGTATGCATTCCTCTTTTTTCGCAGGTCGGATAGTGGGTTTGCACCTTCTTTGTTCGACCCACTCTTTCCATAGCGTAAGCTACATGGCCGACACCAATGGTAACATCGCGTCCATGCCGGAATGTCTCTAAGAAATGTCACTGCAACCAGCAATCAGATCACCGGCGAGGTGGACACTACACGAGCAACTTCGAGCAAAGATTGTGAAAATGTAATTTTCTGCCAAGGATGTAGCTTTTTCCTACGCGTTGAAACGGATTCGCACTGCGTATAGAAAGGCACGGCGAGTATCGAGTGTGTATGGAATGCGTACAGGGAGAAGGCATCATCCAAAATCCACTGACCATTTCCAATAGGCGGAAGAGAGCTTCTACTAAAGCTAGTTGCCCGTCCAATATAACTATTCGGTCGAGGAGCGGTACTTACTGGTTGGAGTAGCCACGAATTAGTATCTTAAACACCAGCAGTCAAGCGAAGAGGAACAGGCTTTGTTGCCTGCAGCAAGACGTACCAGCTGCTCCAAGTGTAGTTTACAATGCAATGAGGCTTTACAATAGCGGTACAAAGCTGTCCGTAATTATCAGCCACAATCGGCACCGTTCGAAAATGAGTAAATATACATTAGTAAGTATGATCGCCTCGGGACATTCTTCATTTGCAACCCGTGTTGTTGTTTGCGCGATGCCCGTGTTCAAATTAGGCAACCATCGCACGTGTTTCCTAGCCTGAGATGCACATCAGCAGGGATGGTCCACGTCGACATCCTCAAGAGGTGCACCCGTTCTAAACGTGACCTATTTTCGCACGCTATGGACGTGGCTGAAGTGTGCAAACACAAAAGGGTCGCGCACTGCTGTCAAAGTTACCTAAGTGCTTATTGAAATCGCAGTTTTTCAACAGCCGCGACGCGGAATGGCCTACCCATGAGCATTTTACCGGATTGCTACCTCTTTCAGACCAAATGTGGCTATTTAGGCTGCGACGGAACGTCAAGCCACGAAGACCGTGGCATCCCTTTGCCAAGGAAACGAAGAAATTGCAAATCTCACGGTCTGAACTGCAAAGAAAGAGGGATGCGTACATCCAGAAAAGAGACATACTAAGTAATTGTATGAATGTGGGCATTTTGCATAAACGACCGGGTATTTTAAGAATCCCCATTTTTTATGCCAAAACATGTTACAATGAAAGTCTTCGACTTTGCTCTTTTATCCTTCATTGCTGTACTCTTTTTATTATGATGCGCCTTCCAGCCTTTTCCCAGATGGTGCAGCTCACGATGCTGAGCCTTCCATTGCTATAGCCTCGTCGATAGCTACTTATGAAGCTAAAGTCGGACGCTATGTCGTATGATGACATGATGGGCGACCCTGACGCTCTAAGACATCCCCAAATCACTTGCTTAATCGGCGGGGTTCTGTACTTATTTAGGCGTTTCCTATATGCCCAATTGTAGCCTCAGCGGTATCAATAAGGTTGGCTTCTGCGCCCAGAAGTATTGTTTCCACTGGCAGCTACCAAATTTACGCGCAAGTGGCTCGAGTGATACCTATCATCACCGCAAACATAAACAAAGTTTAGCGTGTGACATACTTCCCCACATACAATTCGGACAATAATGACTGCATTCGAGCGGTATAATTATCGTCCGGGGACTAGAGGTCTGTGTTATCCTTGCAATTATTTCATAGCTCCATATTCACAGCACTTGCAAAAGCAAACGTGACCACACGAGAGCACAACTCCATATATATACAATTGATACTCATCTTCGCGCAAAAAGCACACTTAAAGTGTCCACAAGAAAATTCCACCTCGTCAACTATTTGTTTATACCTCGTCAACCATTTGTTTACACCTCAGCCTTGTCAAGATCGTGGCCTCAGACCACCGTGCGTTGGCGTATTTATGAACACAATGTAGAATAATCGACCCAGCTAAAATTTCGCATGGACAACGTGGATCTCTACAAAGTTCAGAGCATGCATGTTCCGGAGATATTGTAGTCGTGGACTCGGCTGCAGACTTCAGACAGCAGCGTGCAATAAATGACAAACGTGGCAGAACTTTCTTCACGGCGTGCATGTCCGCACTCGGAACTGGAAACGACACAAAGGGGGACAACTCCATCTGATTTGGCGCGTACGTAGCGATACACAAGTCGACTGAATGGGACCGGGATAGCGCCTCATTGTTGCAGTCATCTCTTAGGGATGACCATTCGTCACGAAAATCACTACTTGTTTATCCCAAGAGAGACAAGCATTCCAGTGTCTCACGTGCATAGCGACCTTTTGGACAACAGATCATGTGTACCAATTGAGAATTGTGGACGCATGCGGAGTTGCTCCATCAGTATTTAAGATAGAAAAGTCGGAGATTGTCTTTGTAATATTTGTATGCATACAAAACATAAGTCAAAGGGATAGATTATATAGAGCCTCGGTATTTTAAACACTACGCCTGGGTGTATTTGGAGTTTCCCCGTGTTGAGGGTTGCATTCTGGTCGGCCGAGTGGGACACCCTGATCGTGCTGTGTAGGAAGCTGTCACAGGAGCAGTTTCCCATATGACCTTAATTTTCTGTCGCAGTACTCGTACTATCAAATAGAAAGACATATCCAGTGATCGAACGCTTGAATCATGTTGTGAACTGGAAGATTCCATTCTAGTAGCATACCACTAGACATACGAGACAGAGTAGCTCCATTTGAGGCTGGTGAGCCCAAGTTGTCTTGTAGCTGTTTGTTACGTGCATGAACTTACTAAATTCGACTGTAGTGATGACTAGAGTCCTGTTCATGCGCACTCGAGCTCTGCTTGTTCGCGACAAAGCAGTTCAACTGAACTGTATATATGTACAACGATGCCCAGGTCAGGTTTCATTACACACACTGCTTCGGAGAGTGTCAGCTTTATGCAACTCAGAGGCTCTCTAGATAAAACATATGAAGATATCACAGGATGGGAAGGCGGACAAACGGAGCTGCTTAAACAATTCTATGTGGTTGTCTGCTGACCTGGCGATACAGGACACGTATTTCCTCGAAAGTATGGGGTGAGGTTGATAGACTTCTTATCGTGGCGTTAGTTTCCGCAGTGCTCCCCTTACAATATTGTAAAAGGATATCGAAAGCAGGCGTTTATCTTCAAGAGCACCGAAGCACAAGGACCAGCCATGATGTCGCAGTCAAGCGATGCCTGGTAAATAACTGCTATTAATTATCTTTGTAACGGGGTGAAATCCTATACATGGTATTTCACAAAAAGTAAATATCAAGTATGGATAGTATGCCTGATGAAGACATCATATTTTCACAATATTATTTTAATAGGTGATATTGTGATGCAGAAGTCATACAGGGTTCGTTGGTTATAGAAGACAATGATATCAACCAATAAAGCCGATCCACGACAGCAGAACGCAATGAGTGTTGGGCAGATAGTTACAATGCATGTTTGTATGTAGGTATAAGAAGTCTTATTAGAATTATTAACGGGAGGTTGACGATACTAAATACAGTCTGACTTTTTATCCTTACCTTGCATTGGAATCTTTCTATGCACGATACGTGTACGTGAGATTTCGAGGCACCTGATTACCCTGTGTATAGCGTAAGTAGCTTATACTGTAACAGTACAAGCAATCAGTACCCCGTTACACCTGGTAGCACTTGTAGTCCGTCCAACTACCATAAAAATCTTGGTCGATGAAGGGGACAAGACCCGTCTCAGGCATTGAGAGCTATTCTCATTTGAGTCAAATCGAGTGGAACGCTGTCGAAAGATTGAGCTTGAAGACAGGATAAGAATCCGTCGGCGCAATGCTGTCCGCTCTGGATCCAGAGGGACAACACGCCACTATCGCCAAGTTGATCCGGAATGAACTTGACGCTGAACGAAAAAAGTTAACCTTGCTTTACCAACAAGGGTATTAAAAGACAGAGCTGTTGAAAGAACAAAGTGATCAACAGTTCGAGCTGTTCGACAGCAGCAGGATGCTGCTATCGGGTCGACACACACGTCGAACAAAATCGCTAAAGATTGACATCTCCAAGTACAAAGGAGATATAGAAGACTCTTTGTTGATATGGTTTGTTGATATGGATGACGCCATAAGGGATCATCACGTTGTGGATGAGCAAATGCAGGTCTCAATTTTTCAATCATACTTGGCAGGGCGTGCGAAGCCTTGATCCTTAGGACTCAAGATGTACGACCTATGGGTCGTTAGAGGTCTTCAAACCCCGGCTCAGACATACATTCGAACCTCCGCGAGCTGAGTTTAGGGCTCGCTCTGAACTCCTAAAATTCAAACAAGGCAAAGGTGATGTGCATTCATTTATATTAAGTGCAAACGTCACCTTACGAGTTGCATCACAGAAAATCCGCTGAATGAACAAGCGTTGATCACGTTGTTCATGCAAGGTCTCACGGACGGTCCAGTCAAGACCTACCTGTTCCGACTAGATTTTAATACCTTGGAAGAGTCAATCCAATTTGCGGGACAAGAGGACTTCAGCGTGAAACAAGATCTCGTTAATTATAGTTCCTATCGCCCCCCCTCAAGACGAAAGTAAAGTGGAGGCCCAGGACCAATGTACCACTGCTAAGCTTAGAGTGAAAGCTCTCGCGTTACTAATTATAAGAAATTATAGATATTCAATAGATGTAAAAGGACAAGGTATTATGCATACGAATGCAGTGCTCCGATGCGGTATCACGTACCGCAGAAAGCAGAAACCACTAAGCGGCCAAGAAGGGTCCATGGCGTATTCTGACACTGTTGCGAAAACGCAACATTTTTATGGACAGTAAAAAGACGGTCAAGGTCAGTAGGTGCGGAGCACCCTACTAAGCCAGCCTCACTATGATTCCATTCTCTCTTTATGTGCAATAAATTGTGTGCCGACCAGAATCTAAGTCTCTCATGTTGCTTTGTAACGCATTAATTGCAGACCTGGTGCCTTACAGTCGATCCCGCCGCGAGTTTGTCGGATTACCGAGTTGAGTCTCCGAGTTAATCATACGACATCTAGTCTGATAGCAAGCAATTTGAAGATGATGAGTATCCCTCTATGTTCCGCTTCGTTCCGAGTCAGACCAGTAACAATGTTAGATGCAGCCTCTACGATCATCCATTCTGGCATATTCCAGATGATTGCTCTGTATGCTCTGCCCTTTCTTTCCACCCTAGCCGACTTATCTAAATTGTCTATTAGGAGCCCCCCTTACTTCAACCGTAGGTACCGGCATGCTTATCGTCTGCATTGCCTGCTTCCATGGCGAGATCGTGATCAAAACTTGGCCTACTTCTTTGCGGGGTGTAATACTTGCAGCCACTGTACCCAGTATCTAATATATGCCCTTTGCCTATTGTAGAATTTATCATCCAGTTTGATAGCAACTCAGCTCATCTTCCTAATCTTCCGTTGAGACCAGAGGATATTAATAACCAGGCAAGCGTTGAATATCGCGTGGGCACCGTATATATGCATGATAACAGCAGAGTACAACAAATATCCAACATTCGGAGAAGAGTTTACTTTTCTTTCTCGACCATCCTATACTAACCTTCGTTAGGCTTAAGCGAACGACTAGAAAAGGTTACAGAGCAGTAATCAATCTTCTTCTCTTGGAGTAAAGAAGACGACACTGCCCACTTACTAGCGTATATCACAATAACAGGCGGTCGATTCTGGTCAAAATGTTTCAAACTTGGCATTGTGGCTATTTGAGCTTTAAGAAAAGTAAAGGCGATCACTAACTTCTCATAAAGCCATTTGCCTTCAAAATCCTGATTGCAAACAGTCTGTATTGCGTTTGCTGACGCAAGCACGAACAGTTCGAAGAAAGACAATGCATGGGATGTACCTACCAGGTCATGGTGTCCATTTCCGTACAGTTGCGATTTTGCTCGCGTTCTGCACTAGACCTGTGCGGTCATTAGGAAGGTTGGAAAACGTACAAGCCTTACCTAAGAGGCCGGTAACCATCCGGACCAGTATCCTGGACGAGGAATTAAGCTAAATGGTGGTAAATAATCTCCCCAACTGTTACGTTACTGTTCTCTGTTAGCATAAAGTCAACAAACACTTTTTGGCTAGCGGCAGACTCTTTCCGACTGCCTATAAAAATTTCGGGTGATAGGAATACAAAATGAGTTGCAGGCGCACGTGCGAATACTGTTCGCAGGAATACATAGTGCATCTTCACGGAACTCGCGAAAAGGATCGTAATTTGATTGATCATAATCAACGGGTGACAAGGCCTTCGTCTTTAACTAGTTAATGCAGCAAGCCGATGCTGCGTACTTAGTCGTTGGCGACACCCGCGTCGCAACGATCCGTAGCTAGTCCGCAAATTAAGCATCTTAATCGCTTGATTCATACACATCAAGTTGTGCATCAAGATCGACAAGAGCACCATGGTAAGTTGTAGTGCACCACAATCGTTCAGTAGCCCCACCAGTCCAAGCATGGTGAGTTTAAGTTTCTGTTGATATCGAAAAGTGTTTGGGCTGGGTTAGATAGAGTCGCGGTGATATCCTCGTCTGCGCGATTAGCGTCTGAGGTGGACGAGACCCTATGATGCAAATGAGGATGTGTCACCCAGCAAATTCTTTATAATGGATTGTCGCATAACTCTCTCTAAAATTCAGCATGTGGTTCATCTTCTAAAGAACTCAAAGCTCCGCGTCCAATATTCCAATCTCTTCCCCTTGCAACCTTAGCAACAAAGGGGATAGGGTCAAGGTGTACCGATACCGGCGATGATAGGTTGACTGAGACCGATTACTCGATTCATCAAGATGATGCACGGAATAAACCTCTCCGCGGGGTTAGAACCTATCTACGTCTCACCCATAACAACGAGACAAAGTGACCGCGAACATGAGCTCAACTAGATGCTTACTTGAACGCACTAGAGCGCACTACCTCTACTAGCCCCACCGAACATAGTACAGGGGTGATGCGAGCCGTGTGAGGGGGATATAAAAAAAGAAATTCGAGCCAACGAAACAGGATAGCAGAGAACTTCGACGTAGTGGCATGTATCAAACACACAATTAGCCTTAAAATTCAAGTGATGTACATTTGAGTCACTTGACCCCCGAACACACCGCTTAAATCCAGCGAGTTAATTTCAATCGGTATGGCACCGTTTTAGATGTGCTCAAGCACATTGATATAGTCGCTGCTAAGCATCTTCCCGACCTTTGCATTACCGTGGTTACTTAAAAGGATGGAAACATCGAGAGCACTAAACTTTATAAAAGCGCACCCACCTCCAATTTTCACGAGTATGGAAGCCCTACCGCTACTCCTGGATATAGATGAGCTTGCACAAATGATTTCAGATATCCTGTAGTCATAGACTGATCATAGCAGCAGTCATATCGTGCTGAGCATGTAAATG
>JH598070.1:345184-359488 GCA_000173235.2 Hyaloperonospora arabidopsidis Emoy2
CACGAGTATGGAAGCCCTACCGCTACTCCTGGAATAATAGAATGAAGCTTGCACAAAATGATTTCAAGATTATCCCTGTAGTCATAGAACTGAATCATAGCCAGCAAGTCATTATCGTTGGCTGAGCAATGTTAAATGATACCAGACATAAAGTCTTCCTGTCAACATTATGTACAGAACTTGCTCGGAGAAAGGCAGCATTTCCCAGAGGTTTCGAATGATCAGAGTGAGATAGAACCTTTTGAGGCACCACTTCCATCGGGAAGCAGCTGCACCGCCTGAACACCACTGGCCGAGAAAAACTTGAAAGCCGAGCCCGGGCCTTCAGGGGTTGAATAAGAGAAGGGGTAGCATCAGACGGTCTAGACCGCTGGAAAAGAAGCAGCACCCTCGGTCAGACCCTTCATCGAGTTAGCAAGAGTCACGTCAGAATCAGTGGAGCTCGAAATAGAAAATTATCAAACGTAAATATTATGATAATACCTCCCAGGCCCTTCCATACTAGAGCTGTATCTGTTAAGATCTTGACCATTCTAGGTTTTCATAATCAAATGAGATACACCGTCGACCTTTGTTAGTGTGTTCCACACTATTTTCAGCTGTTCAGTTTTCCGGCTCTCACATGTATCAGTGTGTACCACATTATAGTTAAATCCGCACTATTCGAGTGCTTAGAATAATAGTAGTGTGTATCACACTATTTCTGAATGTTCACAAGTGATGAATAAAATATGCATGCATATGACGACCGCTTCCTTTCAATTGAACCCTATAACAAGCATATTCACCCCAATAAACATACAATATCCCACTGTGATGCAAACCACGTCATATTGTGCAGCGAGCCCACAGGCGTGGGACAGTTTACTTGGGATAAAATAATACCCCGAGGGCTATAGTACCACGAGTAATTCGAAAACGTTTGGACGACCGAAGATTTTTCGTGTACGCTATACTAAAATTGCATGTTCCTTACGTCCCACAAGTTCCCATAGATCGTCGTAGGCACATCAAATTTGGGCATGTTCTTATAAAGAACCTGTTTCCAGACCCACCGAGGGTGATTCAGAAAATTCGAAGACCAATAATCTACACAGTACAGATTTACGCCTATTTAGGATCTATTCTATGCGCTAAATGAATTATTTTCACTGAAGCATGATATTGGCACCACAGATCTGGACGGGCTCGGCACCAGGGTTCAGGACGGGCTTGTCACCAGGAATTAGGACGCGCACACCTTCAAAGTGTCTCCGTTAGTTAAAGATTACATGGGGGAAATATGCTTATCGTGCCAACGTCCCGAGACGTCGAAAGAAAGGCTACAATGAATATATTTCTTGCGTGCATATGAAAGCCCAGTCACGTCACGCGTCTCGTTTACCTTCAGGACTGCTTTTGCAGCCATTTCCAGGAATTAGCGCTTTCCTGGATTCTTCATCTTACCTGACCATGCTCCGTCTCGACGCACAGCATTGAACCATTCATCGGCCCTGTTCATCTGTATCTTCTCCACTTCCAACAGCCTTGTCTATTCGTCTTTTATCTTGGATATGACAAGGAATCGCACGGCTGGACGAGGTGTGTCGAGCATGGTGGAAAGTAAGACAGAGTTGTCTTCGTCTGCGCCAACGCTGCGGTAAGGTTCTCAGACTCATTATGCCCTCCGCAGTTGTCACGGTACATGATGGTCTCTCAACCGTACAGATCACCCCTGTATACCCGCCGCTCTAGGAACCAGGTTGAAAAAACCTCAAAAAAGAAGAAGAAGAAGTCAATCGACAATTTCGCGCTTCCAACTGTGCTCCTAACCAAAAAAGAATTTTAAATATAACTTACCGTCTTGTCACTCCAGCCTTTTGGCCCAGTTCGGTACGCAACTCCGGGCACAGTATCCGGCAACTCTTGGATTGAATAGCTGCGCTTCGTATTTTGGAAGATGAGTATTGGGGTGCCAATACGTGGACTTGTACCACATGTAACGTGGACTATCATTGTTATTCCTTCGCCACCCGGGACAACGTCCGCGTACTTGACATTCTCGTCTCCGCGTAATCCAAGCGTGCGTCCATTGTCAAATCTGATGACGAAGTGAGTCTCATTCATATTATATATCAGTTCCTCGCGCAGTTCTCCTGACTTGAATACACGATGCAGCTCACCCATGTGGTAAGCCACGCTAATCTCAATATGAGCCTCGTTTTCCGAGCTGCACAACATCTTTCCTGTACGCATCCGCACTACAATCCCATTTGCCTCCTACAACAGAGACATGAAAGGTCAGTGCAAGTCTAGCGCATTGCTGTACGTAAAGTTAGCTGCTAATGTCACACCACATACAATGAACTGTTATACCCAGCGCGTTTTGATCTTGTCAATGACCTTGATGTCGTCAGCGGGATCAACATACGTGGGTCCAAACATCACAGCGATTTCAGTTGAAGTAAGGATGATATCGTGGGGGATGATGGCAAGGAGAGTTGGCAAAAACTTGAATCCGTTGTTTTTAAATCGGCTGAACTCTACGAGAAGGATGTCATGTAACGTCTCTATCCATTGAGCACGTCGCTGCTCACGGCCAGCAACCTCCTTGATTGTTACCTGCCTGCTACCCGATCCAGTCACAGTTAACATTGACTTGGCATTAAACTTGTCAAAGTTGTCGACCTCTGCGCGAGACTTCCACCACCGAGTAGTACACTTCGTATTATTGACCTATGAAAATAATATTGCAATGCACACAAATCAGATATGCTGCAAGATCGTCCAACCTGGATACTCAATCATTATGTACTTACGTTGTATTTGCCACGTAACTCGGACGGGAACTGGTTGATTGTACGGAGGACAACACCTTTTTCCTCGTTTTCAGTGGCGTCCTCGACCATCCACTTTATGATCTCGACACGCATGCTGATTGTCGAGACTTTCTGTAGCGAGCTCTTGCGTGGATAAGTGCCAACGCCTAGTTCGCCAGCTCTGCCTTTGACTTCACTTTAGTCTATGCCTCCAACGTTGCTGCCAGCGCCTTCGGCATCGCTGTTTTTGTTAATTGCAGGATCGTGATTAGCATCTTCGGCTGTCTGACGAGCTGTCCCACGTGCGAACGCCGCGTCCACCGGTGATGGAGAGGCGGTGGCCTCGACGTTCATCAAGTTCACCACCTGACTGGTGCTATAGCCTGCGGCGGTGTCGGACGCTGAGAAGGGGGGAAGAAGGGGTCCCTTAGGGTTTTTGGGGGGAGAAGGGACGAAAGGGGGCCAGCGCGGTTAGTGGTTCGTGGGATGACTGTGGGATGATACATATAGACTATATACGCAGGGATTGTGGTTAGGCATAGGGGTTCTATATATCTACACTGATTCTGAATCCACACTATTTTCACCAGGCTCTCCAGGTGCCACACCAGTAATAGTGTGTGTCACACCAATTCGGAATGATGACCTCAATTAGTGTGGATTGGATAATAATCCACACTATTATCCAATCCACACTAATTGAGGTCAACGGCGTAGCGTTACCACTAGAGCCATAAACATGCTGCGATCGACTGTTTTCGTATCCCATCACCGCACCCGTTATTACACACCGTAAGGATCCGTCAACGTATTGATCCATATCGGGTTAAACCACGTCCATCATTATTCAGTCCATTTTCTCGACATCAAATTTGTATGATTACAAAAAGGAGATTATGACCTTAAGTTATATATATTGGGCTTGCACTTCTTGTTGTTCGTGTTTTTAAACTGTTTGGTTACATGTGCCGTCGATGATGCAGCAAATCAATTCGGATTGCAGCTTCTCAGCATTGTATTGTAGTTTATCGGGTGCGCGCTTACACTGATTGGACTTTGGCTATCATTTACCTACCCCCGGCAGTATATGGTGATCAGCAGTCCTCTCTAGATTATGCAACTGCCTAATCTGCCTAATAAAAATGATATTAGGCACCATATGAAAATAATATTAGGCTGATTAGGAAGTGTGTCTAAATTTAGTCATACACACGCTATTAACTGATTTAAACGCATCAGCATGTCATACTGCTTACACGGCAAGAAGCCTTCAAGATGAAAGTCGTCGGTGACTTGTTTAACACATGTTTACGGAACTTCAGGATGGAGAAGTTATTCTACCGGCGCCGTGTTGAGGAACGGTGACGTCAAGCCGCCCATAAAGCGGGCATGCTGGTCGAAGTGGCCACTTAGACCCTGTTCAGCCCATGCGCTGTCGAACAAACACTTGTGGTCGCTAAAATCGATGGCTGATTAAAGTGACTCGTTCGTGCAATATCAGCGTAGAAAGCCCTGAATTTGGGCACTGATCATGTAGATGCCGGCTGGCGTCTACGAAGCAACGCGATGTCGTGTCCCTTGAGCTTGACCAGATCGGGCGGGTCCGTTGGTGGTGCGGGATAGATACTGCCCTTGATGTGGCCATACTGTAGCGAGGCGCACTCAAGTAACCCTTCGACAATTCCAAAGATCAGTGAAGCGGTGTGGTAGAGGAGATTCGCGCGCGTCTAATCCGAAATGACCTAGTTCTCAAACAAAGGCAGAAATTTTGGAGTACTCGGCCGCGCAATCGAATTGGATGGCGTGCAGGTTGGTTTCCAGGTCGGGAAACTTGCCAATCTGGCTCATCATGCCGATGGTGAGCATCAGGTTTAAGATTAATTGCTGCACAATACGCCCTTGTTGGCTGAGCGTCAGGCGGTGCACTTGAAGCCGCATCACATTGTGTTGATGTGCTTTTGATCGATACAGTGACCGGACAGATGATCCACCACACAAAGCTTGTCGGATCACTTGGACGACGCGCAGAAGGCATCTCGGCGTAGTGGACCATGATCTCATGCCGATGTTCTGTAATCAAGAAGGTGGCAAGGAACATGGCGTGCCAACGAATGGTCGACGCTTTGGGACAAACCGAGCTTATTTCAGTATCAAGCGTCTGTTGCCTTCGAAGCTGTGTGATCATGGCAACGAGCTTCATTCGCCACTACCCCTGATCGAGTTTCTAATAGGCCGCTCGAAGCGAAGTTTCATGCTGATGCAGCAGACATCACACGCGATAGAAGCCGCCGGGACTATCCTGCTGCACGAAAGTGATGATATCACATGTAGCGCCGGTCATTTCTGTTACTCCATCCGAGGAGGCGTCCATTAGCTGCTTCTTCCAGCAGAGGCTGAGGAAGTAGAACATCTTGCAGAGCATCTCGAACTGAGCGACACCGGTTGTGCGAGCCAAAAAAACGGGACAGACATGACGTGCAAGTTGAACAGCCCGCATGCCAACAAACCGAATTGAAATTTCAATCGCTCTGAATGCATCTACATCTCAAGGACGTACCTTAAGGTGTAGATGCATCCAGAGCGATTAGAAACGCTAAGACGAGTCGATAATGTTGGCGATATGCTGGAAGTTAGCAGCGGATTGAACGCGGACGAACGTGGCGACCTTGATTTTGTTCATGCTGGATAGCTAAATAACATGATAGGATGGTCACGTCCTTAGCAACTTGAATCACCAAGGACGTGGTCTGCTTCATGCTAATGCCGATGACGACGTGCTTCATCATCAGCTTGTTGGCCATAAACGTCCTGATGGTGACATTGTAGTCACATGACGGCTCTTTATGAGTGATAATGCTCATCATTTTTAAACGTGAAAGTTTCTACGTCCTTGGGATCCCACAGCATTTCTACAACGAAGCCTTCAATGACGTGCTTGCCAATACGGTAGGTGATATGGTCTCTCTTCATGTCCATATAATATATGACGGTATTGACAAGAGGGATAATAACGTCTAATAATACCGCCTTGTCATGGTAGACCTGACACTCCTATCACTTGGCCGGATGCTGCATAGTGGATTGCGACCTGTTTATCCAGGCGGAACTGTAGGCCAAGTGTCTTCTTGAAAACGGTCTTATGTCGTTATTCGGCGACCTTTTCCTCTATACCGTACTTGAGGTAGAATACGCAGGCGATGAGGTCGATCTTGTCGGTTCTAGTTCCCTTGCCAACAACTTCGAAACCGAACTCCAGCTTGTCTTGGATGTTAAACGACGTATTGCGCGCGGATGCAGCCTTTCCACGCTTCTCAGGTGGAGCCATGGGCAACTTTGATACCTTACCCTGGCTTGTGTTGGATGTCAAACGACGTTTCGCGCGCGGAGGTAGGCTTTCCACACTTCGCAGGTGTGCCGAGAAATGCTGACACGTGGAAACCATGACCACGTATAATGAAGTCACGCTAGAGTGCGATATGGCCGTGATGTACATTAGGCATTTTACTATAAATAAATTAGGCATATTAGTCGTCTAATAATAAATTGCCGAATCTAAATAGGCCTAATGATCATGGTCACTATACAACTTCCGTTCCAACACAATACGGTGATTGCAAAGTCTACCTTCGACAATCGATATTCATTGTTTTGACGAAACACGTCGCTTGCATCGAGACAATCGCAGAGTAATAAAGTAGAATGATACTTCTGTAAGAGCGCTCAGTTGGAAGAAGTTTAAACGAAAAACTTTTCAAATAATGGCGGAGGGGTTGCAGCAGGTATTAGCTAAAATATATTCATGTTTATTGGAAATGTCGACGAGACGCCAAAGCAAAAAGGGAAGCATAATCTTGAACAAGGCATTCGACGTGATAAATTACAGAATAAAATATGTATATATGGCTAAAGAACAGAAGAGATTGAAGTGTGATGTATTAGGATTGAACCAGCGATTACTCATTGTAATGGCCGAAACTTACCCAAGACACCTCAGGGGGCCCTTAAAAACAAAGTTTTGGAAGTTGAGGATTATTCGAATCGAAGCTGAGATTAGCGCTAGCCATCATTTACTTCATACAAAGTAAACGGAAGTAGTTAGTGCTAGCGACCAACCGATTTGAAGTGGTGGTATCAGAGACGGTAAGATGACAGAGTAGCTCAGAGAAGATTAAGTAATCTTATTCAGAACCTTATCACCCCCTTACCTAAGAAGTGTTATATTGCCTACACAAAGGTCATAGACGCGCGGGCAATTTATCACCGGTATCTCACGTACCATTTATCGGATAAAAACTTAATTTAACCGAGCAATTTAGTAAACCTGGTAGTATTAACATCTTACAAATTAACGTGCAAATTTCAAACAAATAACCCAATTTACTACTTTCTCTGTATGAATTTTCTCTCGATTGACGGTCTTCTGGTAGATACATATAACATGTCTAAGCAATCAGTAAAGATTGAATCACTTTCATATGGAAAGGTAGGGAAGCTTTGTGTCGTAAATTAAAAGTTGGATAATGTGTGCGACGACTGATATTGTGGTCATCCAAATGCTTTTCTTCCGTTTACAGTCGTGCTGACTAAGCTATACTTAAGTGAGATTAGGGCCTACGGCACTCACCAAGCACTTACACTAATGATTAGTTATAATAATTTATCTTCCATTTTTAAGTCCAATTTTTCATACCTTGTCTCTGGTATACATATATCTTGCACTTCTCTTAATTGTCACGGAGTGAGATTTATCTACTTCGGCACACCCCATAAGATTACACAAGACATAGAAACTTACAAATGTCCATTATCTTCGGTGCAATATAAACCCCAGTCAACGCGTCATTAGCATCAGCTTTGGCTGCAAGTTTAAGTGTGATAAACTCACGGCGTATCAATTCACATAGTACAATTACACGAGCTTCAATGTGTTTTGATATCTTCGACTACGCCACGCCACCTACTCGCTTTAACTCCCGTAAATTGTCCACATGCGTCAGAATTGGCATCTAAAATCTGATAACATCGTTTATAATTTCAAAAAAATCGAGCCGATTTCGATGCAGCCACGAACTGCTTTAATCGTTGTTAATGATACCCTACCATATCTCTTGAAAATACAGCTTAGCAGCATTAGGTTTAAAAATTTATATTTCTCGGTTGAAATACTTACACCACCGCTATAGACGTGACGAACGTACATTAAACGCGTAACTTTTGACCACACTTGCCTGTCAAATAGTCTACATCGCTATAAAATACCAGCGCAAACACATTCAATTATCTAGCGTTTTTGTAATCACGTGCTGGGGATTGGCATTGTATGGGGCGGAATCTAAATGTATTTGTTTTCAACGATAAAACAAGCCTATCTTTTAGCTAGATACCAATTGTAAAGCCCTTGCTTGTGAGTCTATTGATCGATCAGGAACTCCAAGAGCGACGACGGTCGACTGAACTGGATTTTCACCACATTCAGTCGACAACAATGTTTCCATCAAGTGTTACTTTTTTGCGACCTGCACAAGCTGCTTCTCGTACGACGATTACAACTTACAGACATTAATCTTGATTTAAATCGTGTTGTATGCGCATTTGAATTACGCAATCGCAAAAAATCGTTTATCGCTTCTATCTATAGTCGACTCATTATCAATTTTTATATTAGCATACCTAAGATTCGCCGACACAATCAAGAGTTTATCGATCGTGACTACATACTCAAAAAAATTGGTCAACCACTTCATCATTAGCTTTGTCACACAAAGGTCGCTAACGTAAACAGCTTACTAAGGATGCCACTGCCATTTCGTTTAGGAGGTTTTCACATTCAATTGAATTAACTCAACATCAAACTGCTTTGAACGGGCAATTGACATTAATTTTTATGCCTTCTTTAAATCGTATATGATTTTTTTTTGCATTTGAAAAGCTAAATTAGTTTTGCTATGTTCGAGAAAAAGATCTCGATGTTTATTCACAAATCAGCAGTTCGATCGGGATCCTAATAAAGATGTCATGGTGCTCTTCATTTGAAGCCCGCACGTCGGATTTTAGGATATCGCTACGCTTGACTGAAACGCACCCTGGTGTATCTGATGAAAAATTGCTAATGTGGTAACTGATCTTCATAACTGAGGCAAATAATATCGAATTTCCGACTCCAAAGACCTATTCGTTTAATTAAGCGACAATATGTGCCCTTCCAATACAAATATGGACTCTACGTCTTGAACAACTACTTGCTGCAAAAAAACATTTAAGTACGTCGGTCAAGGTATTGTGGTCTTGACTCCATTTATCTCTAGCTCTGTCATCTGACCATTTATTGCATCGACTAAACCGTCTCACTCTGAATCTTTATATCCGCATTGTAGCTCGTTGGTTCCGGCCCTTTTCGATGTTTTTCAAACTCTGTGTAACACTTAAGTTCTGATAATATTACTCGGAACCCTGGTACTATTTATCTCGGACTCTCGAAGAAACATTAAGCTCCAACAAATCAAGTCGGGGCGATCTAGACTGACTGGAACCCAAAGATCTGGTCGAACGACCATAGCGTATCCCGAACGTCGATGTGTCAGCTTAACTGCAACGTAAGGCATGACCTCACATGCTTGGCTATAGTGTTACATTTGAAACGACGAGGTGACACGTGGGACGAGAAGATAAGGTCACCACTTAAGATCACAATAGGACTATGGGCGGTCAAGACGGATACCATCTGCAAGTTATATGGTCATGTTGCACTGCCATCGGAAAAGCATGTTGTAGTGTTGACGAACGAGAGTAGTTAATGATTAATATGTTTTATTTATACGTCTACCTCTTTGCATCAAGTGCATTACATCATCGTCTTACAAGCTACGCATTATAGTGGAATGTGTAGGCCTCCACTGAAGTGGGCAGATGACGATTGGTAGAAATACTAAATGGACGCACTGTACCTAAAAACGAAATGAAAATGGATCAAAACATTTTTTGGCCCACTCAGTCGTCACGTCGATTTGAATTTGAATAATCATCCAAGGCAGATCACACGAGCGAAATACGGTTGACAAGAACGACTCGTACAGCATAAAAGGAAGTGGTGAGGAGATAAAGAGTCCATACGACTCAAATCAATTTCATCCAATTTTGAAATGCACACATAAGCAGCTATCTATCGGATTGAATGATAGTACCGAAACATACAAGACAAGTATATCGTCCTTTCGCGAGCTCACTAATCAGGGTGGGGGGTATACATCGCAGGTGTAGTGAAGTTAACCGAAATAAAGCCTGTTACGACAAGTGGTAAGCAACAGTAATGTGAACCCGGTACGGTACACCTGATAATTCAAAGTGTAACCTCGCTGGCAATGAGAAGGTATGGATTACCTTATCGAAAAATCCTAACCAGTCTCTTAAATGGTTGTATAGCGAAAAAGAGGCAATTACTGAGAGGGGAAGAGCAACCGCTCGGCCTTATATGCGAAGCTTTGGCGTAAAACGTTTGCTAAGTTTATTGATAGTCGTTACTTTTTTTAGCTTGCATTTTCCATGTTATCCACAGTTATGGGTTTCATTATATAGGACTTGTTGCGTTTGCTGCTTGCTACTATAGGTATCAAAATGTGATGCTCTGAGCGTTAGTATATCAAATACCATACAAAACTATTAACACTTCGATAAAATGCTTGTAGTTGTTGTCGATGGAGAACAAAGATGACAGCTTGCATCGTTTTACATATACCTTCTATACGCCTTCGACAGAGTTTTTACAAACTTTATGTCCTACTGTGGCTGGAGCAATAGCGTACTAAAGTTTTCAATTAAGGTTGCAACACCAACGTCTGCTATGTGGCTGTATATATAGACCTTCGGTCCTAGAGGTACGACACATGCGAGACTGTCAAAATTTATTAGCGAGTGAAAAATGTCCGCTGTTGCGGTTTCGATTATTTCCACCTGCGAGCTTTTTCACAACATCGCACAAATGCGATTCTAGACATTTTTTAGCGGTCCCCACCCTGTGCAATGGTCAGCCCAGCACCGATAAAACTAAGTGGCATGGATTCAATATTTCTACGGACTTTCTAGACCAACCATAGGTCCTTAAAAAATTGTGGAACCACCAAAGTCTCAATGGTACCACCCAAAACCCCTCATGTTATTGAGTTGTAGCCTCTTGAAGAAGCATAAACCCCCTACAGCGAATAGTGGGGGCCCCTGGGACTGGCTGGCGCCCAGAAATCAGGCTAGTAACAGGCTCGTCGTTCGGCACGTTACTTTTGATTTTTGGCAACAGCCAAGGGCGAGTTGAGGTGGAAACGCTTAGAAGAAGGTAAAATGGAAAGTGAATTATCATCTAGCTAGGTCCTTAGTTCGTCTCGTTGTACTACTCTAAGCCTATCGATATCGACTATACAATATTAGTAACAAAACGATGAGTCGATCCCATCGTTACACACAATCACGTAGTGTCGTCCATGCCATGCGGTCATTAGTATCAGTAACCAACAACATTACCAATAGATAGTCGCGAGCCGACAAGGGATGTGTAGACCCTACCCGAAGAGGACAGTAGTAGGTCGTTAGAAACCTAAATGTAACCGCTGAACCTTAAAAAGATTCAAGACATTGTGAACAAGCCAGACAAGTTTTCATCATGAATACAGTCTTGCCCTATAAAATTTGAAATTATTCTTTGTGTAATTTCACGACATTAAGACGCTGAATTTTGAGCCCAATGGGCATCAGGAACTTGCCCGTTGATGCGAGATGTGACAGCAAACAGTCAAACGAGCAAAGACTCCACGTTGTTTCCTGTGTATGCACCACAGTTCCTGCAAGGCGATTTTAATTACATCCCGAGATCCCGTATTGAGGCGATGCAGAACCGTTTGTAGTTAAACTAGATGTTCGCGCTTCAGTGTCAACTAGTGTCACGCCAGTAACAAAACCCATTATTGCTTTGCGTGCCCATTTTCCACACATCGGGCAGCATCGTGTCTTACACGCCTGCACTTTTAGCAACTTTGGACCTTGTGATCAACTGCAATGCACTGGCCATGTTTGTGTTACCTCATCCTTTATGTAGACAGCAAGGTTCCTTGCATGTCAACATTTAGAAAGCCTACCTGTGCCTGTGCTGCGTATCACGACGTATCAATAAAATACTATCAGTATTGCAGCCTTCTGAATCGATCGTTGTTAGTAGCAATCGGACTAAGAGGTAAGTCACGTACACGTGTCCAAGATAAACGTAATTTTTCACATGGCGTGCAAAGCAGTGTGATCTTTCACAGTGTCGACCCTTCTTCAGAATTTTATGCTCTTGCGGATGGGCTCCCCACAAAATTGGTACTGTGGAGGGCACATGTACAGACCCGGTCCTGAGTGCAGCGAAAGCATTAGCGACAGCCACTAGTTACCGATGTCCGAATCGACCGACGTCTGACGGACCAAAAAGATACTAACTTACTCCTGAAGATACCGCGCGTGACTACGTAGCCAGAAAACACTCTCCTGCTATTTTAGCTGTACATTTTGAGGATATGTTTGTCGGCTCAACTTTGGGTCTTCTTCGTAGCGACGTACAATGCACCTGGTATAGCAACTTCATAGTCGTAAAAATGATCTTTGAGGCAAGAACGTCGCCTAAGATGGCAAGTAGAGAGCTTACATTACGGCGACAGCTGCAGCATAAGACGATTTTTATATGCTCTTATTGATTGAGTAGTCTTTTACGATCAACTTAACTTTGATGTATCATTTTGAAGGCAGACCCTCGAGAATTAGAACAACAAGAAAGAAGAATGGATCAATCTAGGTTTTCGACTGTACATTTTGTATTTTCGTTTGGTATGTTTCATGTGAGCAAAACACGATCAAGTGATGCTGAACCTCCTGCTTTTGTACTGAACAATAATCCGTCATTTATAGAGATTCACCGACTCAATGGAACTGACCACCATGAGCGTTTCGCTTGGCGTCCAAGTAACTAGGAACAGTAACTTGCACTTGACGAAAGAAGAGTCTACTATCTAATTTTGATCCATGTATCTCTTGTAACAAGATGGTGCTGCGTACAACATTTTCCTACGTCTACTGGGAATATGCGCGTTGGGACAATGCGAATTCAACTGGCGGACGACAATGTTATCACGAATGGTTGGGACACCAAGGTTGCAGTTGTGTGAGCTTCCAGATACGGAGTTCTAGAAGCTAGTATATATACATGTTTGTAGTACTACAACAAGTAGGTGAGACCGACAGAGAAAGCTAAACGATAATTCACTTTCCATTTTGTGATGCAAAAGACAAGCGGGTATCTAAGTGTTATAGGTTATGAGCCCAAGCTTGGTAACCTCGGGTGATGTGCTCATCGGTGATAACTACTACCTCTGGGAATTTACCACGCGGATGGCACTTGCTCGGAAAGGAGTTCTCGAGCACGTGTTGGAAAAGCCAGATACCTTGCAGCAGTAAAGCACATGGAAAGCCGACGATCTAAAGGCCCTGGCTATCATCGTGAAGCTAATACCCCCCACGTATCAGACTATGGTGCGAACAGCACAGTATGCGTATGATGCTTGGGATGCCCTTCGGTCATTTTGCGTACAGCAGAACCTTCACAATAAGGTAAAGCTACGAAAACAGCTGAGCAAGGTACAGCTCGAAGAAGGAGGAAACATAATAAATGATCTCATGCGGTTTGATAAGCTGTGCTTAAATCTCGTAGCTGTTGGCGAGACGATTGACAACGATGAGAAATTAGTGATTCTCTTGAGAAGTCTTCCTCCGGAGTATGACATGATGGTACGCATCATCGAAGTAACGAGTGGCGTGACTTTAATGGGAGCAAAGGAGGTGCTCCGGCGAGAATACGAAACACTCCAGAAACGTGACGACAAGGAGATGGCGTTCAAGACTATCGGTCGTAAGGGTCGTAGGGGTTGTGGAATCCAGCAAAAGGCTCATATCACCGCGCGGGTCAACCCCACGATAGCAACAATGCTAGGCAAGGTGTGCAGTTCAAGGGACGCTATTATAAATGGAAGCGATATGGGCACAAGAAAGAAAACTGTCCAGAAGGAAGGTCTAGAAGCAGTGACGAGTTTGTATTCTCGGCAAAATCTCGGTCACAGAAGAATGAACACGATACGTGGTTGCTTGACTGCGGCGCAAACAATCATATGTCAAGTGACGGAAGCGATTTCATAAACATGGTCAAGATAAATTCTCCACTTTTGGTGACAGTGGCCAAGGGACAACAAGTGGGAGTTCAAGGTTGCGGCAGTGTTCGACTGTATCTCGACAATGGGAAAACAGTCAGGCTTACTGATGTGATGTACGTCCCTAAGTTGGACGGTAAGCTGTTGTCGTGTCAGCATGAACTTCTCGCGGCGTCATGGTCCAATTTGATCAGATCATGCCACCATATCAGTAAAAGAGTCAGTTGTCGCCGTGATAACAAAGGTTGGAGATTGTTTGCTTGCAGTGGACGCTCAGTCATGGATACCGC